>JBBDGP010004660.1:0-195915 GCA_037952835.1 Lithobates septentrionalis
GTGTGTATAATGTATTTCTATGTATTAATTTAAAAAGTAACAGTATTTCATATATATATATATATATATATATATATATATATATATATATATATATATATATATATATATATATATAATATATATATATAACATCGTACATTTTCCACACCACTTTTCCCGGTTAGAGTCACATATTGATCAATAATTGTTACAATTTTCGCCAAGTACTTTATTGTATCGCTGCGTTCTTGGTTATCTCCCGGTGTTTTCGGTTCCCGGTGTCGGTCAGAGAAGCTGTTGGCGGGCACGGTTGCCGCCCCGGGCGATGCTGCGCCTGGCACTCATCCGCCATCAGCGGGGCTCTCTCCGGGATTGGAGGGTTTTCAGGCAGATTAAACGGAGTCTTTATTTGTGACTTTCATCTTTAAACGGCTCACTTTCAGCTCGCCCGGGGCCAGGAGCTGGGAGCCCGATTTATCATCGTTAATTGAGATGGGATTTGTTGGTGCCCGGCCGTGCCTACAGCTGCTGAGCCGGTACCGGGCTGCCATGGCACACATCATCCATGTACTATGTGCAATATTCTGCATGGAACTTCCTATGGCATGTAGTATGTGCAATATTCTGCATGGAGCTTCCTAGGACACGTCCTATGTGCAATATTCTGCATGGAACTTCCTAGGACACGTCCTATGTGCAATATTCTGCATGGAACTTCCTAGGACACGTCCTATGTGCAATATTCTGCATGGAACTTCCTATGGCATGTAGTATGTGCAATATTCTGCATGGAACTTCCTATGGCATGTAGTATGTGCAATATTCTGCATGGAGCTTCCTAGGACACGTCCTATGTGCAATATTCTGCATGGAACTTCCTATGGCATGTAGTATGTGCAATATTCTGCATGGAACTTCCTATGGCATGTAGTATGTGCAATATTCTGCATGGAGCTTCCTAGGACACGTCCTATGTGCAATATTCTGCATGGAACTTCCTAGGACACGTCCTATGTGCAATATTCTGCATGGAACTTCCTAGGACACGTCCTATGTGCAATATTCTGCATGGAACTTCCTATGGCATGTAGTATGTGCAATATTCTGCATGGAACTTCCTATGGCATGTAGTATGTGCAATATTCTGCATGGAGCTTCCTAGGACACGTCCTATGTGCAATATTCTGCATGGAACTTCCTATGGCATGTAGTATGTGCAATATTCTGCATGGAACTTCCTATGGCATGTAGTATGTGCAATATTCTGCATGGAGCTTCCTAGGACACGTCCTATGTGCAATATTCTGCATGGAACTTCCTAGGACACGTCCTATGTGCAATATTCTGCATGGAACTTCCTAGGACACGTCCTATGTGCAATATTCTGCATGGAACTTCCTATGGCATGTAGTATGTGCAATATTCTGCATGGAACTTCCTATGGCATGTAGTATGTGCAATATTCTGCATGGAGCTTCCTAGGACACGTCCTATGTGCAATATTCTGCATGGCGCTTCTTATGACATGTCCTACCTATGTTCAATATTCTGCATGGAGCTTCCTATGACATCTACTATGTGTAATGTTCTGCATGGAGTTTCCTATGACATGTACTATATGCAATATTCTGCACGGAGCTTCCTATGACATGTGCTATGTGCAATATTCTGCATGGAGTTTCCTATGGCATGTCCTATGTGCAATATTCTGCATGGCGCTTCTTATGACATGTCCTATGTGCAATATTCTGCATGGCGCTTCTTATGACATGTCCTATGTGCAATATTCTGCATGGCGCTTCTTATGACATGTACTATGTGTAATGTTCTGCATGGAGTTTCCTATGACATGTCCTATGTGCAATATTCTGCATGGCGCTTCTTATGACATGTCCTATGTGCAATATTCTGCATGGCGCTTCTTATGACATATACTATGTGTAATGTTCTACATGGAGTTTCCTATGACATGTACTATGTGCAATATTGTGCATGGCGCTTCTTATGACATGTCCTATGTAAAATATTCTGCATGGAGTTTCATATGATATTAGGACTAAAGAGCTGATTGTTTTCTTTTTCTGGAATGTACTCCCTGCCTTGTACTAGAAATACTGGATTTATTCTGTCTATGACCACCTAAGGCTCTGTGCAGTAATCCAGAGCAACCTGCCAATTGTCCCTTGCCCCCCAGGCGCTGCCTCCACTTTGTATTTTACATTCTCACATTGCCCTATTGAAGTGTCAGAGGCCACTGCATGCAAAAGTGACATTTACGTTTCAGGTGGAGCAATCCATGCCACTTAGTGAACGTCAGCAATTAGGGTGAAACCGTATTCACTAATATCCATTTATGGGTGGGCAAAAAACAAGTTTTTTTTGCTAGGGCATGATTGGCTGAATAAAGTGAACTCACTTTCCCATTTTATGAAGCACTGTGAATTGCCATTACTTCTTTAGTAAATCAATGCAATTGCGCAATTGGCTTCACACACCTCTAGAGAAGACCAGCAGCAAGATCTCATTAACATAGTTTCCACCCCTGCTGGACTCCTTTTTAATAAATGAATAAATACAATCTTGCAGGATGGTGGGGACCCTTATATTGGCACAAAAGGGTAGTCAGTGCAGAAACATCATTAAAATAATCCGAGAGGAATATGAGATGCAGTGTGGTGGTTTAACTCTTTGGCATCCACGAAGCACCGAATCAACAGTATTGGGATGGGACCATTTAATACACCCATTTTACAGCAATCTTCACCATGGCCTGCCAGTCTGGGGCATGTGGTTCCCATTAATGTAAAACACTCTCCAGAACAGCCATTCTCAGCCAGGATTTAGTGGAGACCTAGGGTTCCTCAAGAGGTTACCAGAGGTTCCTTGGGTTTATCACTGATTGACCTCCCATTTGATGGTGCCTTCATAGTTCCAGGGCCAACACAACTTGGCAATTCCAGCCACATGACATTAACAATCTATTTTAGCTGTCTGTAAGGCTGGCATTCTACCTACTGACCACCAATGTAAGGGGCATACTTCCTACTGACCACCAATGTAAGGGTCATTCTTCTCACTGATCACCAATGTAAGGGACATTCTTCCCACTGATCACCAATGTAAGGGACATTCTTCTCACTGATTACCAATGTAAGGAACATTCTTCTCACTGATCACCAATGTAAGGAACATTCTTCTCACTGATCACCAATGTAAGGAACATTCTTCTCACTGATCACCAATGTAAGGAACATTCTTCTCACTGATCACCAATGTAAGGAACATTCTTCTCACTGATCACCAATGTAAGGAGCATTCTTCCCACTGATCACCAATGTAAGGAACATTCTTCCCACTGATCACCAATGTAAGGAACATTCTTCCCACTGATCACCAATGTAAGGAACATTCTTCCCACTGATCACCAATGTAAGGAACATTCTTCTCACTGATCACCAATGTAAGGAACATTCTTCCCACTGATCACCAATGTAAGGAACATTCTTCTCACTGATCACCAATGTAAGGAACATTCTTCTCACTGATCACCAATGTAAGGAGCATTCTTCTCACTGATCACCAATGTAAGGAACATTCTTCTCACTGATCACCAATGTAAGGAACATTCTTCTCACTGATCACCAATGTAAGGAACATTCTTCCCACTGATCACCAATGTAAGGAACATTCTTCCCACTGATCACCAATGTAAGGAGCATTCTTCTCACTGATCACCAATGTAAGGAGCATTCTTCCCACTGATCACCAATGTAAGGAACATTCTTCCCACTGATCACCAATGTAAGGAACATTCTTCCCACTGATCACCAATGTAAGGAACATTCTTCTCACTGATCACCAATGTAAGGAACATTCTTCCCACTGATCACCAATGTAAGGAACATTCTTCCCACTGATCACCAATGTAAGGAACATTCTTCCCACTGATCACCAATGTAAGGAACATTCTTCCCACTGATCACCAATGTAAGGAACATTCTTCCCACTGATCACCAATGTAAGGAACATTCTTCTCACTGATCACCAATGTAAGGAACATTCTTCCCACTGATCACCAATGTAAGGAACATTCTTCCCACTGATCACCAATGTAAGGAACATTCTTCCCACTGATCACCAATGTAAGGAACATTCTTCCCACTGATCACCAATGTAAGGAGCATTCTTCTCACTGATCACCAATGTAAGGAACATTCTTCTCACTGATTACCAATGTAAGGAACATTCTTCCCACTGATCACCAATGTAAGGAGCATTCTTCTCACTGATCACCAATGTAAGGAGCATTCTTCCCACTGATCACCAATGTAAGGAACATTCTTCCCACTGATCACCAATGTAAGGAACATTCTTCCCACTGATCACCAATGTAAGGAACATTCTTCTCACTGATCACCAATGTAAGGAACATTCTTCCCACTGATCACCAATGTAAGGAACATTCTTCCCACTGATCACCAATGTAAGGAACATTCTTCCCACTGATCACCAATGTAAGGAACATTCTTCCCACTGATCACCAATGTAAGGAACATTCTTCCCACTGATCACCAATGTAAGGAACATTCTTCTCACTGATCACCAATGTAAGGAACATTCTTCTCACTGATCACCAATGTAAGGAACATTCTTCTCACTGATCACCAATGTAAGGGACATTCTTCTCACTGATTACCAATGTAAGGAACATTCTTCTCACTGATCACCAATGTAAGGAACATTCTACCCACTGATCACCAATGTAAGGAACATTCTCCTCACTGATCACCAATGTAAGGAACATTCTTCCCACTGATCACCAATGTAAGGAACATTCTCCTCACTGATCACCAATGTAAGGAACATTCTTCCCACTGATCACCAATGTAAGGAACATTCTTCCCACTGACCACCAATGTAAGGAACATTCTTCTCACTGATCACCAATGTAAGGAACATTCTTCCCACTGATCACCAATGTAAGGAACATTCTTCCCACTGATCACCAATGTAAGGGACATTCTTCTCACTGACCACCAATGTAAGGAACATTCTTCTCACTGATCACCAATGTAAGGAACATTCTTCTCACTGATCACCAATGTAAGAAACATTCTTCTCACTGATCACCAATGTAAGGAACATTCTTCTCACTGATCACCAATGTAAGGAACATTCTTCTCACTGATCACCAATGTAAGGAACATTCTTCTCACTGATCACCAATGTAAGGAACATTCTTCCCACTGATCACCAATGTAAGGGGCATTTTACCTATTGGACCACAAAGAATTGATTGTAACAGGGGTTCCCTGAGACCTCAAAATGTATTTCTTCAGGAGTAAAAAGGTTGAGAAAGCCTGCTCCAGAGAGACATAAACTGTGTCAATGTTGCAATTGCTGCCCATAATCACAGCATGCAACAAAGGGGGCGAGATCCATTTATGGCACAGCACGAGTTGGGTCAGTCATGGCTGATTGTGAGATTTCTTGGTCATGTTTTACTTGCTATTGATAATGATAAGAGACATGTAAGATTGAAGGTACAACTTCATCAATAATATTGAATGGTAAAGCGTGGCGTGCGTCACTTGCTTTGCGTATGATGATCATTTGAATGGGGAAGTCAGAGTTCCATCACTAGAGATGGTCAGCTTGGAATTTTCACCCAACTTTCTATTTCTCTCCGCTAATAAACATCAATAGAGATAACTCAGTAGTAGCTGCCTGAGATCACACAGCATGTATTGAGCGGTCAGTGTGCGTCTGTGCGCTGGTGTTGCAATCTTCTTCTTGTTTATTAAGAATAGAGGATTATAAAGAAGAAGAAGAATCTAAAATGACTCCTTACTATGGCTAGTTGTCTGTTAATGTGGCAATCATTAGTTTATTTGCAGTGATTAGCCGTCCATCAGTGTACATTGATGTTTGTTTACTGTGACAAGTAGGCTGTCAACATATTGGTAATTACCCTGTTTAATGTCATTAAAATTCATTAGGGATTGCTATTTACCTCGGTTGTCCCTCAAAATAGTGCTCTGTATTTGCAACAAGTCTCAGAAGAATGACACAATGGGGTTGATTTACTAAAAGTGGAGAGTGCAAAATCTGGTGCAGTTGTACATGGTAGCCAATCAGCTTCTAACTTCAGCTTCTTCAATTAAGCTTTTAATGAAAGCTGATTGGTTTCAATGCAGAGCTGCACCAGGTTTTGCACTCTCTGGTTTTAGTAAATCAGCCTCACTGATTTCTGAGATACCAACTGAAAGAAAGGCTAAATGTCTCTATATTAGACTTCCACTGATATTGTATATTGTCCTATAGAAATCCAGAAGTTGTAGGCTTAATTTTGTGCTCTCTGTTGGATAGTAGAAGTCCATTCATGATTATAATGGTTACTGGATGTCAATACGTGTGTTCAGTTTCAAGTTAAAGTATCTAAGGGGTTGGTTTACTAAGGGTAAATAGGCTGTTCCCGCTACCAGGGAATTTTCACTTAGCTTAGTGAGTGAGATAAAGCTCTGTTGACTTCCATCATCCAAACATGTGCAAGCAAAAATATGTTTTTTTTTTTTTTACATTTTCCTTGCAGGTGATTGGGTATTCTTTGCAAAGTGAATCTAACCACATTCTCTAGGTTAAGGGAAGATTCCCTTGAAAAATGAAACGTCTATTTGCATTTAGTATACCTACCCCATAGTGTCCTCTGTGTTGACTAAAGACCCATTAGTACATTGTGGGTTCAAACAAAGGTTCATCAATGTGTTCTGTGTGAACTAGAGGTCCAGCTCTGTGTATTGTACTGGCAAGAGGTCTATATATAAGAGGTTTGTGTGTCAACTAAAGGTCCACCAATGTTTTTTTATGTTGGTTAATGGTCTGTCGAGCCCATACAGAACATAGAATGTCTGTATAGACTAGAGATCTGTAAATGTGTTCTGTGCAAACAAGAGGCCCGGCAATGTATTCTGTGCAGATAACATGTCTGTGCAGATAGAAGGTCATTTATTAAGTGTGGTGTAGACAAGAAATCCATCACTATGTTCTGTGCAGACAAGAGGTCCACCAATATGTTCTGCGCAGATTAGAGATCCATCAATGTGTTCTGTGCAGATTTGAGGTCAATCAACATGTTCTGTGCAGACAAGAGGTCCACCAACATGTTCTGTGCAGACAAGAGGTCCACCAATATGTTCTGTGCAGACAAGAGGTCCACCAATATGTTCTGTGCAGACAAGAGGTCCACCAATATGTTCTGCGCAGATTAGAGGTCCTTCAATGTGTTCTGTGCAGATTTGAGGTCAATCAATATGTTCTGTGCATACAAGAGGCCTGTCAATGTGTTCTGTGCATACAAGAGGCCCATCAATTTGTTCTGTGCATACAAGAGGTCCATCAATATGTTCTGTGCATACAAGAGGTCCATCAATATGTTCTGTGCATACAAGAGGTCCATCAATATGTTCTGTGCATACAAGAGGTCCATCAATATGTTCTGTGCAGATTAGAGGCCCATCAATATGTTCTGTGCAGATTAGAGGTCCACCAATGTGTTCTGTGCAGATTAGAGGTCCATCAACAGGTTCTGTGCAGACAGGAGGTCCATCAATGTGTTCTGTGCAGATTAGAGGTCAATGAATGTATTCTGTGCAGATTAGAGGCACATCAATGTGTTCTGTGTAGATTAGAGGTCCATCAATGTGTTCTGTGCAGATTAGAGGTCTATCAATTTGTTCTGTGCAGATTTGAGGTCCATCAATGTGTTCTGTGCAGATTTGAGGTCCATCAATGTATTATATGCAGATTTGAGGTCCATCAATGTATTCTATGCAGGTTTGAGGTCCATCAATATGTTATGTGCAGACAGGAGGTCCATGAATGTGTTCTGTGCAGATTAGAGGTCAATGAATGTATTCTGTGCAGATTAGAGGTCCATCAATGTGTTCTGTGCAGATTAGAGGTCCATGAATTTATTCTGTGCAGATTAGAGGTCCATAAATGTGTTCTGTGCAGATTAGGGGTCAATTAATGCGTTCTCAGTTAAATAGAAGCTCATCAATATGTGGTGTACTGACTGGAGGTCCATTATTGTGTTATGAGTTGACCAGAGCATCATCAGTGTGTGATGTACTAACTAGAGGCCTGACAATTTATTCTGAGTTGACTACAGCTGTGATAATGGGTTCTCTGTCCACTATAGGTCCACGAATACATTATATGTTGACTAAAGGCCTATGACTACGTTTCTCGTCAATTAGAGGTCTACCAGTATGCTTTGGGGTTGATTTACTAAAGGCAAATAGACTGTGTACCTCAAGCGCATTTGCTCTAGATCTGAGGGGAAGCTCTGCTGATTTCTATCATCCAATCATGTACAAGCAAAAATGCTGTTTTTTTTTTTTTACTTTCCTTGCACGTGATTGAGTATTCTTTGCAAAATTAAGCTTTACCTCATTTACTAAGCTCCGGAGCAAGTCCACTTGCAGTGCACAGTCTATTTGCCTTTAGTAAATCAACCCCTATGTGTCAACCAAGTACCTGTTATGTTCCATGCCCATTAAGGGGTTATCAATGCTCTGTGTTCTGAATTGTTTAAAGATCAAATACGTGTACAGAATAAAGATACAATAATGTGTTCCTATTGATCAGACATGTTCTGTACTTAATAAAATATCAATATGTCATGCTATATATACATCTATAGTTTTGGGGTGCTGTACATCTATTAGACGTCATCACTATTCCGGTATTCTGTGGGGAAGAGATCAAAAGTATTATGCGTTAGAAGGCCATCAATTTTCTGCACTTTGAACTGAAGAGATACCGATTACGTGGCTTTAGCATGTTGTGTCGAATGGAGGTTTTACAATAGAGTATTTAGTGCAAATAGAGGTCTACTATTGCTTGGTCTATATGACTATTGTAATCTATCTATCATTACATTCTAAGACTATCCATCAATATTCCCGCACTTCCATGCCTTGAAGGTATACATCAGTACATACTACTGTGTATTATCATTCAATAAGTTTATTATTACAATTTGCATTAAAAAAACAAACAACATAGTTCAAATATCGAGAACAAAGGCAATGTCCCCAAGAGATTAAACACATATCAATACCTAAGTACTGGATTTGGAGAGCAAAACACCTATAGTACTTTTTGTGTATGGTACAGATAATACATAAACAGTGTTCGAATAGGCTTGTCCAAATCCAGATATCAACGGGTTTCATAACGGAATTGCTTCATCAGGACCAATGGGTATGAAGGTAAAAACAAAGTATAACAGGATGTGAGCATAATCACTATTCACACAAGTAGACAATAATATATGCTGTTTTAACATGTAATAATTACTATTGTGCTTCTCATTTTGTAATTTTGTTTACATATTTTGTTTTTACCTTCATACCCATTGGTCCTGATGAAGCAATTTTATTGTGAAACTCGTTGATATCTAGATTTGGACAAGCCTATTTAAACACTATTTATGTATTATCTTTAAAACACATGAAAAGTACTATAGGTGTTTTGCTCTCCAATCCAGTACTTGGGTATTGATATGTGATGTGCTTTAAATCTCTTGGGGACATTGTCTTTTGTTCCTGATATGGGTTTAGTTATTCTAATGCACACAAGGTGATTAGGGTGTGCCCAGGCACACCCCTTGCGCACACCTATGATGCCGAGACATTTTCTACTTCTGATGGCCGTGGTCCAGCCCCCCTGAAGTCTGAAGGACAGTAAACTGGCCCTTTGTTTAGAAAGGCTGGACGAGCCCTGCTATAGGCAAATCAATATTTAGTGACTCCTAGAACCCCATTCTCTTATTAGACACCTGGCATACTAGGAATTTAAAGTCTCCTAGAGAAAGGTCTATAAATTTTATAAATGATGTACTCTTTGCATTATTATTATTTTACAGGATTTATATAGCGCCAACAGTTTTACAATATAAAAGGGAGACAATACAGTTACAATACAATAAAACACAAGAGGGTTAAGAGGGCGCTGCTCATAAGAGCTTACAATCTAAGAGGGCGGAGCAAGTTGTACATAAGGTTATAACTGTGGGGGATGAGCTGATGGAAGTGGTAAAAGATTAGTTGGAGGGGTGATAGACTTCCCTGAAGAGATGAGTTTTCAGGGATCGCTTAAAGGCAGCCAGAGTAGGAGATAGCCGGACAGACTGAGGTAGAGAGTTCCAGAGGATGGTAGAGGCTCTGGAGAAGTTCTGGAGACGAGCATGGGAGGAGGGGACAAGGGAGCTTGAGAGCGGGAGGTCTTGAGAGGAGCGGGGAGGATGTTTTGGGGTATATTTGGAGACAAGATTGGTGATGTAGTCCGAAGATGGGAGAGGCTCTTGATAAGTCATGGAGATGAGCATGGGAGGTGGAGACAAGGGTGCTTGAGAACAGGAGGTCTTGAGAGGAGCGGAGAGGATGTTTGGGGGGATATTTAGAGACAAGATTGGTGATGTAACCAAAGGATGAGAGAGGCTCTGGAGAAGTCCTGGAGACGAGCATGGGAGGAGGAGACAAGGGAGCTAGAAAGCAGGAGGTCTTGAGAGAAGTGGAGAGGACGGTTTGGGTGATATTTGGAAACAAGATTGGTGATGTAATCAGAAGATGGGAGAGGTTCTGGAGAAGTCCTGGAGACAAGCATTGGAGAGGAGCGGAGAGGATGTTTTGGGGGATATTTGGAGACAAGATTGGTGATGTAATCAGAAGATGGGAGAGGTTCTGGAGAAATACTGGAGACGAGCATTGGAGAGGAGCGGAGAGGATGTTTTGGGGGATATTTAGAGACAAGATTGGTGATGTAGCCAAAGGATGAGAGAGGCTCCTGGAGATAAACATGGGAGGAGGAGACAAGGAAGCTTGAGAGCAGGAGGTCTTGAGAGGGGTAGAGAGGATGCTTTGGGGGATATTTGGAGACAAGATTGGTGATGTAGTCAGAAGATGGGAGAGGCTTAGGAGAAGTACTGGAGACGAGCATTGGAGAGGAGCGGAGAGGATGTTTTGAGGGATTTTTGGGGACAAGATTGGTGATGTAGACAGAAGATGAGAGAGGCTGTGGAAAAGTCCTGGAGACGAGCATGGGAGGAGGAGACAAGGGAGCTAGAAAGCAGGAGGTCTTGAGAGAAGTGGAGAGGACGGTTTGGGTGATATTTGGAAACAAGATTGGTGATGTAATCAGAAGATGGGAGAGGTTCTGGAGAAGTACTGGAGACAAGCATTGGAGAGGAGCGGAGAGGATGTTTTGGGGGATATTTGGAGACAAGATTGGTGATGTAGCCAAAGGATGAGAGAGGCTCCTGGAGATAAACATGGGAGGAGGAGACAAGGAAGCTTGAGAGCAGGAGGTCTTGAGAGGGGTAGAGAGGATGTTTTGGGGGATATTTGGAGACAAGATTGGTGATGTAGTCAGAAGATGGGAGAGGCTTAGGAGAAGTACTGGAGACGAGCATTGGAGAGGAGCGGAGAGGATGTTTTGAGGGATTTTTGGGGACAAGATTGGTGATGTAGTCAGAAGATGAGAGAGGCTGTGGAAAAGTCCTGGAGATGAACATGGGAGGAGGAGACAAGGGAGCTAAAAAGCAGGAGGTCTTGAGAGGAGTGGAGAGGACAGTTTGGGGGATATTTGGAGACAAGATTGGTGATGTAGTCAGAAGATGGGAGGGGCTCTGGAGAAGTCCTGGAGACGAGTATGGGAGGAGGAGGCAAGGGAGCTTGAGAGCAGGAGGTCTTGAGAGGAGCGGAGAGGATGTTTTGGAGAATATTTGGAGACAAGATTGGTGATGTAGCCAAAGGATGAGAGAGGCTCTGGAAAAGTCCTGGAGATTAACATAGGAGGAGGAGACAAGGGAGCTAGAAAGCAGGAGGTCTTGAGAGGAGCGGAGAGGACGGTTTGGGTGATATTTGGAAACAAGATTGGTGATGTAGCTTGGCATTAGCTAGAGTGTGGTCTGTCAGAAATCAGGTATTTTAAAGACATACAGAATAACTGTATAGTGGGTGGCATTAATATTTTGGAGGGGGGTAGGCATCGGCAACTTGCCTCCTGGGGTTTTTCCTACTCTGGTTCAATCATAATACCGGTATTCCCTATTTACTAAAAGGAGGCCTGCGGCTGTCTTGGTGTAATTCAGAGACTTGTTAAGCTTCTTCTATGCCCTCTCTCTGCCTTGTAGTGATAAGTATATGGATTTTCGCCACGTTCACACTTTACGTTGGCCTCGGACTAGGACTGAACTCGAAATAGACGTGTCAACAGGGGGCCTGTGCACAGAATGTCATGTGTTTGTGGTTTGCTTTAATCAGCGGCTAATGTGACACTAGAAGGACAGGAGTGGAGGATCTGATTACATTAGATGTCCAGGGTCAAAGGTAACCCAGAGGATATGACTGGCTACAATGTGATCAGGGCCCTTCCAGGCACTAATGGGCTTTCCAGTGCTTGGAGGAAGTTGTGGACACGAGCTGCCACCTATAATTAGGCTCTGCAGGGGTGAAAGACCAAGATTGGGGGGGGCACACATAAGCAGGAGAAAACCCATTCCCCACAAACAAATAGATCCTCCTCTAGAAGCGGATTTTATCTTCTCATTTATCAGAGGCAATCTGCATTGATTAAACCAACAAGGGCCGGTCTGTGAGTGTACATTCACTTCATTAAGTCTGGGGATTACTCAAGGTTGCCAATGTAATCAAGCACGAAGCAGCCTGGGATTTGTGAGTGGGATCAGTTTAAATAATGGGGGGCAGGAGGAGGCTAGTGAAGAAGTGCCAGGCAATGCATGTGCATATTCAGAGGAACCAGGGAACTGCCTCTTACCACTGATGGGGCTTACATGTCACCAGACAGCCAGAAAACAAATGAGCTACAACAATAAACACAGATAACAATTACAAAGGCAAACATTGGCTTTTGGGAACGAGTAGCCGGCGAGAAGACGGTATACATTAACAAAGTAGGCGAATGTTTGAAAGATAAACTCTGCCTAAATCAAGTGTGACGGGTAGAGAGGGAGACACAGGCAGGAGGAGAGAGAGAGAGAGGCACAGATAAGGGAATATATTATTAATATTATTATTATTATAGGGGGAATAGAATGACACTTCTTACACAGGCTGCCTTCATTATTTCATTACACTTTCTCTTTTCTCTACTGGGGTCACATAATCCAGATGCCAATTATCTTGTTGTGTGCTGTAAGCAGCTATGTACATAACATATGTAAGAGAACATCTGTGGATGAGATACACCTCTTGGGGATTTGGGGTACAGGTGCGCGGTGCTGGCCTAGGACAGACATCTCAGTCTCACAGTTCTGTTATCTGGCTTGCCTTCAGTCTACTTAAGAGTTGCCCAGAGCAGGCCAGTTTTTTTTTTCTTTCTTTTCAGTACAATTTAAAGAATGTGATGTGTCATTCAAAATAACCACCTGTGACTAATAAAACAGAAGTTTCACTTAATATGTTTTTTTTGTTTTTTTTTCCTTAATGCTTCTTGGTCAATGGAGGTTGTGGCGGGCAGAGTGACTATTTTAAATGCACTAGTGTAGACGGGAAGAGAGAAACTGCAATCAGGAACAAATGTTTCTACCTCAACCTAGGGGTGTAAAGATGTGGGGTGTTTGCTCTCTATGTTTAGGTATGGACAATGTAGGGGTGTAGAGATCTGGGGTGTTGGCTCATTATGTCTAGGTATGGACAACGTAAGGTATAGAAACGTGGGGTGTTGGCTCGCTATGTCTAGGTATGGACAACGTAGGGGTGTAGATATGTGGGGTGTTGGCTCACTATGTCTAGGCATGGACAATGTAGAGTGTAGAAATGTTTGGTGTTGGCTCACTATGTCTAGATATGGACAACGTTGCAGTGTAGAGATGTGGAGTGTTGGCTCACTATGTCTAGGTATGGACAACGTAGGGTGTAGAAATGTGTGGTGTTGGCTCGCTACATCTAGGTATGGACAATTGTGGTGTAAAGATGTGGGATGTTTGCTCACTATGTCTAGGTATGGACAATGTAGGGGTGTAGACATGTGGGGTGTTGGCTCACTATGTCTAGGTATAGACACTGTAGGGGTGTGGAGATGTGGGGTGTTGGCTCACTGTGTCTAGGTATGGACAATCTAGGGGTGCTTGCTCACTATATCTAGGTATGGACAATGTAGGGGTGTAGAGATGTGGGTTGTTGGCTCACTATGTCTAGGTATGGACAATGTAGGGGTGTTGAGATGTAGGGTGTTGGCTCACTATATCTAGGTATGGACAATGTAGGGGTGTTGAAATGTGGGGTGTTGGCTCACTATATCTAGGTATGGACAATGTAGGGGTGTAAAGATGTGGGGTGTTTGCTCACTATGTCTAGGTATAGACAATGCACAAGTACAGTATATTGAATTGTTTGGTGGAAAGCCCAAAGATAATGCTATTCATGAATCATGATAAGTGCTGGCCACACACATGTCTAGGTATGGACAATGTAGGGGTGTGGAGATGTGGGTTGTTGTCTCACTATGTCTAGGTATAGACAATGTAGGGGTGTGGAGATGTGGGGTGTTGGCTCACTATATCTAGGTATGGACAATGTAGGGGTGTTGAGATGTGGGTTGTTGGTTCACTATATCTAGGTATGGACAATGTAGGAGTGTTGAGATGTGGGTTTTGGGCTCACTATGTCTAGGTATAGACAATGTAGGGGTGTTGAGATGTGGGTTGTTGGCTCACTATATCTAGGTATGGACAACGTAGGGTGTAGAAATGTGTGGTGTTGGCTCGCTACGTCTAGGTATGGACAGTTGTGGTGTAAAGATGTGGGATGTTTGCTCGCTATGTCTAGGTATGGACAATGTAGGGGTGTAGACATGTGGGGTGTTGGCTCACTATGTCTAGGTATAGACACTGTAGGGGTGTGGAGATGTGGGGTGTTGGCTCACTGTGTCTAGGTATGGACAATCTAGGGGTGCTTGCTCACTATATCTAGGTATGGACAATGTAGGGGTGTAGAGATGTGGGGTGTTGGCTCACTATGTCTAGGTATGGACAATGTAGGGGTGTTGAGATGTAGGGTGTTGGCTCACTATATCTAGGTATGGACAATGTAGGGGTGTTGAGATGTGGGTTGTTGGTTCACTATATCTAGGTATGGACAATGTAGGGGTGTTGAGATGTGGGTTGTTGGCTCACTATATCTAGGTATGGACAATGTAGGGGTGTTGAGATGTGGGTTGTTGGTTCACTATATCTAGGTATGGACAATGTAGGAGTGTTGAGATGTGGGTTTTGGGCTCACTATGTCTAGGTATAGACAATGTAGGGGTGTTGAGATGTGGGTTGTTGGCTCACTATATCTAGGTATGGACAACGTAGAGTGTAGAAATATGGGGTGTTGGCTCGCTATGTCTAGGTATGGACAAAAGTTGCAGTGTAGAAATGTGGGGTGTTGGCTCACTATGTCTAGGTATGGACAATGTAGGGGTGTAGAGATGTGGGGTGTTTACTCACTATGTCTAGGTATAGACAATGCACAAGTACAGTATATTGAATTGTTTGGTGGAAAGCCCAAAGATAATGCTATTCATGAATCATGATAAGTGCTGGCCACACACATGTCTAGGTATAGACAATGTAGAGATGTGGGGTGTTGGCTCACTATATCTAGGTATGGACAACGTAGAGTGTAGAAATGTGGGGTGTTGGCTCGCTATGTCTAGGTATGGACAAAAGTTGCAGTGTAGAGATGTGGGGTGTTGGCTCACTATGTCTAGGTATGGACAATGTAGAGTGTAGAAATGTGGGGTGTTGGCTCGCTATATCTAGGTATGGACAATGTAGGGGTGTAGTGATGTGGGGTGTTGGCTCACTATGTCTAGGTATAGACAATGCACAAGTACAGTATATTGAATTGTTTGGTGGAAAGCCCAAAGATAATCCTATTCATGAATCATGATAAGTGCTGGCCACACACATACGATCTCTCTATGCATTTATCAAAAACCATAAAGTACAAGGCTTCCATTCCATGATGGGGTGGCCTTCCCATCAGGTAGGCCTTTGTAGCTTAGACTCATCGTGAATGGAATGATCCTCCATTGAGTTGATTGAGTGGTAGGCCCTTCATGCTAAAAATCTAAAAGATTTTTCACAGAGACTATAAACTCAGATTGAACCGTGTGTGGCTAGCCTTTGGGTGGCCATAGATAACTAAATAATTACTACAAGTAACAACATGCCAGTCCTGTGATTTCCTGCAGAGTATAGAAGAAGGCTTTTGAGCAGAAGTAGAGTGGGACAAGGGACATTCTCAGTTAAGGTTAGATTTCTTTCTGCTCCCCATCCCAGACCAGAGGGACAGTTGGCCATCTCAGTGTCTGGATCACACACTTGGCCTGCGGCTCCTATATTGTGAGGGGTTTTTTGGTTCTGTTTGGTGGATGATTTTCGCCCCATAGTTCTCACCCTTGTAGCTGCTATTTGAGAGTAGTCATCTCTACGGTTTTATCACATATAGAAATATATGGATATTTAAACCTAAATATACTTCTTTCCTCAACATGGAAGGAAAATTACGTATTACCGTTTCCTTTACAGGGACAGTGTTTATTTGCACTTTTTATTAGGCGAGCAGCTTTAAATTCTTGCTATTAAGAAGTCAACTGGACCACTTAGCAATGTTTAGAGACTGGACTTTGCAGAGAACTATTTACCATGGTGACTTCCAGAGAAAATTAGCATCACATTGTAAGATTGGTATATACACTGTAGACTAAAATAACAAACTGTTGGAGAAATATAAATTCAATATAAGTATAATAGTAATACTAATAAGTGACTCTGGCTTTTGTATCTAATTAGTGAACTGCTACATGGCCAATAAATCCTTCATGACGAATTCTCTTTAACTAGATCAACATTACATGTTCGGGTTTACTGAAGGAGTCATTCTTCATGGTAGCTTATGTTCACTTGAAATATCCAACAGATTAGGAGGAAGATTGCATTTGTTAAGGTCCTCTGAAAGTGACCAGAAACTTTAAGTGAGCACAAGCTATTGTGAAAATTACTTATTTAATAATTCACCTCATAGGGTACATCAGGGGCATTGCTAGACTCTGGCACCCAGGACACATGCTTCAGCCGGGTCTTCTTGTGAGTGTCCTGGGTCTTCTTTGGGATATGGAAACAATATGCATTATGTAGTTTTGGAACATTGTAAAATTTATCTAGTTTTTTAATCCATCTATGTTTGACATTACTATGTTTGACCAATTCTTTTTTGTTAATTTAAAATATTAGTCTTAGATTTTAACCAAAGTAATCTTTAAGGTACCCTCCCAGCCCCTAGTCTATTAGGATGCTAGAAACGCCCCTGGCGTACATGTAAAATGTTAGTCTTATATTTGAACCAAAGTAGTCTATTTGGTATCCGCCCAGCCCGTCAACATTTGAATTTGTGTGCCCAGAGGTGTCCCTGGTCTACTAGGATTCGAAAAAAGCCCCTGGTGTATATGATGGTCATATAGGTGGTTGCCCAGATGCCTCCAACTCCGAGGCCTGATATATTTTGTTGGCCATTGCATGGAACATCAAGGTGCAATCTTTTATTCCTTCAACAGTATGCTTGCTCATATTAAATATTAAAATATTAATTTTAGATTTGAACCAAAGTAGTCTTCATGGTATCCTCCCAGCCCCTAAACATTTTAATCTGTGTACCCAGAAGTGTCCCTGGTCTACTAGGATCCTAGAAACGCCCTTGGTGTACACAATGGTCATCGGTGGTTGCCCAGGGGCCTCCATCTCCAAGTCCAGCTATCTCCTTGTTGGCTGTGGTATGGAACATTACATCATGGTGGAATTTTTATTCCTTCGACAGTATGATTACTCATATAAAATCTTAAAATATTAGTCTTATATTTTAACCAAAGTAGTCTTTATGGTATCTGCCCAGCCCCTCAACATTTTAATCTGTGTGCCCAGAGGTGTCCCTGGTCTACTAGGATCCTAGAAATGTGCTTGATTTACACAATGGTAATTGGTGGTTGCCCAGGTGCCTCCATCTCCAAGTCCAATTATATCCCGTTGGCCGTGGTATGGAACACCCCTGGTGTACGCAATGGTCATCGGTGGTTGCCCAGGTGCCTCCATCTCCAAGTCCAGCTATATCCTGTTGGCCGTGGTATGGAACATCATGGTGGAATCTTTTATTCCTTCAACAGTATGCTTACTCATATAAAATATTAAAAAATGAGTCTTAGATTTGAACCAAAGTAGTCTTAATGGTATCCTCGCAGCTCAACAACATTTTAATCTGTGTGCCTAGAGATACCCCTGGTCTATTAGGATCCTGGAAACACCCCTGGTGTACGCAATGGTCATCCGTAATTGCCCAGGTGCCTCCATCTCCAAGTCCAGGTATCTCCTTGTTGGCTGTGGTTTGGAACATCGTGGTGGAATTTTTTACTCCTTCAACAGTATGCTCGCTCACATTAATTATTAAAATATTAATCTTAGATTTGAACCAAAGTAATCTTCGTGGTATCCTTCCAGCCCCCAATCATTTTAATCTGTGTACCTAGAGGTGCCCCTGGTCTATTAAGACCCTATAAACACCCCCGGTGTACACGGTAGTCATCGGTGGTTGCCCAGATGCCTCTCCAAGTCCCAGTATCTACTGTTGGCCGTGGTGTGGAACACCATGATGGAATTCTTATTCCTTCAACAGGATGAATACTCATACTACCCTCATCCTCCGGCGACCTTCCCGATATGGACAACCTTTTTTTTTGCAGTGAATTGTCTTTACATATCTTTTAGTTGGATGGGTTCAGCTTTATAATTGGGAGTAAAAGAAGACGTCCTCAGTTGGGGAAAAAATAAAGTTTAGTTTTGTGTCTGCTGGCTCTCACTTGGGAAGGAGAGCGATCCTAGGAGTGAGAGAGAGAGAGAGAGAGAGAGAGAGGGGCTTTGGTTTAAAGAATTAAATGTTTACCAGCCTGAAATAAGCCCAGTTAAAAAAGAGACATTGAAGAGATGAGACAGGGTACAACTTCAAAGAATTCATCCGGGGCTGGTGGAGGGGAGATTTAGCGACAGTATTGGGAAGTTATTTAGATATTAATAACACATTTTCCTGAGGCGCTAGGATTGCACTTTTTCTTCAAGCTATTTGGCTGGGTGGAATATGGCGCAGTGAAATGTTGGGGAGAGATAACAGAATCAGCTGCCCGGGTCCTGCGACTGCATCATTGCATTAAACTGGGATTAACCTTCTACTCCCCCCCCCCCCCCCTCACAGCTATCCAAATTTTTATAGAAAATGTACATGGCAGGATTTGAAATCACATCTTGCGGAGTCCTTACGGCTGGGGGGATACCTGCCTATAGCGCTCATCCTTTCATGTGTGTGTTGTCAGACACAATTGGTGTTTAATGGTAAGACGGTGACCTGTATTAATTTCTACCTTCTATCTCCTTCATTCTGCAATCAGCCTCTGATAGGATTCCCTGCCTGCCTCCCGTCTGATCCCCATTATCACTTAGTAGACTCTTACCAAAATTCTCCCAGCACAGAGGGAGAGAGAGGAGACTTTCCTGACAGATAAAGGGACTCATCTCTCAGTAAAATGACGGGATTGTGGAAGGCACATAAGACGCCGCGGAGGTATTACCGAGGGGGCCGCGTGCCGCAGAGCGCCGTCCGCACATGGGCCTCTCCACACCGCTCCCCGTATTATAGGGTCAGCGCCATTCATTATCGAATTATTATTTATTATTATACAGGATTTATATAGCGCCAAACGTTTACGTAGCGCTTTACAACTTTTACTGTAGACAGTACAAATACAATACACTTTAATACAGTAGGAACCAGAGGACCCCGCTCCTTAGAGCTGACAATCTAATGCCTCGTACACACACGATCGCACATTCCGACAGCAAAATCCATGTTTTTGTTTTTTTTTTTTCCGACGGATGTCGGCTCAAACTTGTCTTGCATGCACACGGTCGCACAAATCTTGTCGGAAATTCCGAACGTCAGGAACGCGGTGACGTACAAGACGTACGACGAGCCGAGAAAAATGAAGTTCAGTGCGGCTCTTCTGCTTGATTCCCAGCATGCGTGGCACTTTGTGCGTCGGAACTGCGTACACACGATCGGAATTTACGACGACGGATTTTGTTGTCGGAAAATTTGAGATCCGGATCTCAAATTTTGTTTGTCGGAAATTCCGACGGAAAATGTCCGATGGAGCCTACAGATGGTCGGACTTTCCGACATCAAGTTCCCATCGAACATTTCCCGTCAGAAAATCTGACCATGTGTACGGGGCATAAGAGGGAAGGTCAAGCGATACAAGAGGTAATAAGTGTGGGCGATGTGCTGATTATCTAATTATGGAGAATATTCCTACACATTCCATCATTTCCCAGTAAAAAAAAAATATATATATATAATATATAATATAATTAGATGAAACCTTTCTTTAAAAAAAAAAAAAAGCAGTTGTATACAGTGCCTTGAAAAAGTATTCATACCCCTTGATATTTTCCACATTTTGTCATGTTACAACCAAAAACATAAATGTATTTTATTGGGATTTTATGTGATCGACCAACACAAAGTGTCACATAATTGTGAAGTGGAAGGAAAATGATAAATGATACAAATAAATATGTGAGAAGTGTGTGTGGGGGGGGGGGGGTTCATTTGTATGGCACCCCCTTTACTCTGATACCCCTAACTAAAATCTAGCGGAACCAATTGCCTTCAGAAGTCACCCAATTAGTAGATAGAGTCCACCTGTGTGTAATGTGATCTCAGTATACATATAGCTGTTATGTGAAGCCCTCAGAGGTTTGTTATGCCGCGTACACACGGTCAGATTTTCCGACGGGAAATGTTGGATGTTGAGCTTGTTGTCGGAAAGTCTGACCGTGTGTATGCTCAATCGAACATTTGCTGTCGGACTTTCTGCCAACAAATGTTGGCTAGCAGGTTCTCAAATTTTCCCGCCAACAAAACTTTGTTGTTGGAAAAGTCTGATCATGTGTACACAAGTCCATCGCACAAAATTCCACGCATGCTCGGAATCAAGCAGAAGGAGCCACACTAGCTATTGAACTTCCTTTTTCTCGGCTCCTCATACGTCTTGCATGTCACCACGTTCCAACGTTCGTAATTGTTGGCCAACATTTTGATGACCGCGTGTGTGCAAAACAAGTTTGGGCCAACAACCTTCGAACAAAAATCCACGGTTTTGTTGGCGGAAAGTCTGATCGTGTGTACGGGGCAATAGAGAACCTTAGTGAAGGCCAAGGAACACACCAGACAGGTCAGGGATGAAGTTGTGAAGAAGTATAAAGCATGATTTGGTTATAAAGAAAAATCTCCCAAGCTTTGTACATCTCACGGAGCTCTGTTCAATCCATCATCGGAAAATGGAAAGAGTATGGCACAACTGCAAACCTACCAAGACATGGCCGTCCACCTAAACTGACCGGCCGGGCAAGGAGAGCATTCATCAGAGAAGAGCCAAGAGGTCCATGGTAACTCTGGAGGAGCTGCAGAGATCCACAGCTCAGGGGGAGAATCTGTCCACAGGACAACTATTAGTCGTGTTCTCCACAAATCTGCCCTTTATGGAAGAGTGACAAGAAGAAAGACATTGGTGAAAGAAAGTCATAAGAAGTCCAAAAAAGCCATGTGGAGGACACAGCAAACATGTGGAAGAAGGTGATCTGGTCAGATGAGACCAAAATTCAACCTTTTGGCCTAAAAGCAAAAAGCTATGTGTGGGGGAAACTAACACTGCACATCACCCTGAACACACCATCCCCACCGTGAAACATGGTGGTGGCAGCATCATGTGGTGGGGATGGTTTTCTTCAGCAGGGACAGGGAAGCTGGTCAGAGTTGATGGGAAGATGGATGGAGCCAAATACAGGACAATCTTAGAAGAAAACCTGTTAGAGTCTGCAAAAGACTTGAGATTGGGGGGGAGGTTCACCTTCCAGCAGGACAACGACCCGAAACATCCAGCCAGAGCTACAATGGAATGGTTTACATCAAAGCATATTCATGTGTTAGAATGGCCCAGTCACAGTCCAGACCTAAATCCAATAAAGAATCTGTGGCAAGACTTGAAAATTGCTGTTCACAGACCCTCTCCATCCAATCTGACAGAGCTTGAGATATTTTACAAAGAAGAATGGGCAGAAATGTCCCTCTCTAGATGTGCAAAGCTGGTAGAGACACCCCCAAAAAGACTTGTAGAGAAAGGGGGTTCTACAAAGTATTGACTCCGGGGGGCGCCATACAAATGCCCCCCCCCCCACACACACACACACACTTTTCACATATTTATTTGTATCATTTTTCATTTTCCTTCCACTTCACAATTATGTGACACTTTGTGTTGGTCTATCACATAAAATCCCAATAAAATACATTTACGTTTTTGGTTGTAACATGAAAAATGTGGGAAATTTCAAGGGGTGTGAATACTTTTCTTTTCTTTTTCACTAAGTTTTATGAATACTTTTTCAAGGCACTGTATATAATGGGGACCTATATATGAGGGATGAGTGAATTGATGTCAAACAATACATATATATGATTTGATTCTGTAACAACAATAAGGCTCCATTCACTCAGGACTTTCAAAAAAGTCTTCCTGGACGTTGGATTGCTGGCAGGAAAACACTGCTTTAAAAACGCGCTTTTAACAGCGGTTTTTTAAACGCGTTTACATCCCTACTCCACTCTACCAACTACTACTCCCTATTCTACACTCTCCCAACTACTACTCCCTACTCTACTCTACCAAATACTACTCCCTACTCTACTCTACCAACTACTACTCCCTACTCTACTCTACCAACTACTACTCCCTACTCTGCTCTATCATCTACTACTCCCTACTCTACTCTACCAACTACTACTCCCTACTCTACCAACTACTACTCCCTACTCTACTCTACCAACTACTACTCCCTACTCTACTCTACCAACTACTACTCCCTACTCTACCAACTACTACTCCCTACTCTACCAACTACTACTCCCTACTCTACTCTACCAACTACTACTCCCTACTCTACCAACTACTACTTCGTACTCTGCTCTACCAACTACTACTCCCTACTCTGCTCTACCATCTACTACTCCCTACTCTACTCTACCAACTACTACCTCCTACTCTACTCTCCCAACTACTACTCCCTACGCTACTCTACCAACTACTACTCCCTACTCTACTCTACCAACTACTACCTCCTACTCTACTCTCCCAACTACTACTCCCTACGCTACTCTACCAACTACTACTCCCTACTCTACTCTACCAACTACTACCTCCTACTCTACTCTCCCAACTACTACTCCCTATGCTACTCTACCAACTACTACTCCCTACTCTACCAACTTCTACTCCCTACTCTACCAACTTCTACTCCCTACTCTACCAACTTCTACTCCCTACTCTACTCTACCAACTACTACTCCCTACGCTACTCTACCAACTACTACTCCCTACTCTACCAACTACTACTCCCTACTCTACCAACTTCTACTCCCTACTCTACCAACTTCTACTCCCTACTCTACTCTACCAACTACTACTCCCTACTCTACCAACAATTACTCCCTACTCTACTCTACCAACTACTAGTCTCTACTCTACCAACTACTACTCCCTACTCTACCAACTACTACTCCCTACTCTACTCTCCCAACTACTACTACCTCCTCTGCTCTACTAACTACTACTCCCTACTCTACTCTACCAACTACTACTCCCTACTCTACTCTACCAACTTCTGCTACCTACTTTGTTCTACTCTTCCAACTATTACTACCTACTCTGCTCTACCAACTACTACTCATTACTCTTCTCTCCCAACTACTACTACCTACTCTACTCTCCCAACTGCAGATTAATGCTTACATTTTTTGGAGGGGAGGAAGGGTTTTTTTTTGTGGACACATAATGCTCATACATTTTGGGGAGAGGGGGGCACCGTTTGCCCTGGATGCCCGTGTCCAGGCACTGGTTAGGGCACATTGTTATATTTAGTATTTAGCTTGTCTGGACGGGATTCCTGACTCCTCATAGATGTACAGATCTTAGTAGGAAGAAGAAATCAGGAAATAGCCAGTAAATGATGTCCTGTGACATCCTGCATGCTGCCAGATGATGATTCCAATTAGTGGGCGGTCCGCGCCTCTCTCTGTGGTGGGTGTAAATATCAGGCGGGATGTAACGCTGTAATCAGGGAATAATAATAGATATCATTTATTTCAGTTGCCAGCCTTCATCTGTCCTAAATATTCAATGTTTCTTGTAATGCAAACAGAATTCCCCTTGGTGAGCCTCAGTGTGATCCTTGTTATATGCAGTGCAGCCGTTCATCTATGGAGCTGGTTGCGGTGTCTCCCGCTTTAAAGTGACACTAAAATCTAATTTATATCAAATAAAATAAATCTAGTTAGAAGTAGAATGTCCCTTCTATCTCTTCTTTTCTTTGTTTCGTCTCTGAAATGCAAGTTTTTTTTTTCTGCTGCTCTCAGACTTTCTGTTCTGGGGTGTCTAAGTTCGTTCTCCATGCCCCCCACCTTATATACCTAACCCCCCCACCTTTATATACCTAGCCCCACCACCTTATATACCTAGCCCCCCCACCTTATATACCTAGCCCCCCACCTTATATACCTAGCCCCCACCTTATATTTCTAGCCCCCCCACCTTTTATACCTAGCCCCCCACCTTTTATACCTAGCCCCCCCACCTTTTATACCTAGCCCCCCCACCTTATATACCTAGCCCCCCCACCTTTATATACCTACCCCCCTTTCCTGCCCATCCCTGAGATGGGCATCTGGAGCACATCATGTGAGCAGAAATACAGCAAATTGTGCCCCCCCCCCAGATGTATGAGCATTATGTGTCAGCAAAAATCCCCCCCCCCACAAAAAAAATTGAACACTAATCTGCATGCTTACCCCAAGCATAAATTCCCCCTCCTCCCAGTACAAATCTGCCCCCTGCTGAAATCCCCCCTCCCAGCACAAATCTTTGACCCCCCGTCCCCTAAACCCCTCAACACAAATGTGCCCCCCCCAAAAAAAATCACCCCTCCTAGCACAAATCCTCTACTGCTCAAATTTCCCCTTCTAGTACACATCCTCTCCCCCCTCCAAATTCCCCCTCCCAGCACAAATTTCCCCCATCCTTCCTCCTAGCATGAATACCCCCCAATCATCCCTACTGGCACAACCCCCCCCCCCCCCCCCCCGAAAAATAAATTGAGGACTAATCTGCATCCTTACCCCTCCCACAGCTCTTTTCTCTCTCCTTGTGCAGGGTGACTGATCTTGTCTCCGCCCCCTCCTGTAGTTTTCTGCAAGTAGTCTGTAGCGGGTGGAGCCTGCTTGGCCCCTCCCACAGCTCTGCTCTCTGCACAGGCCATGTACAGTACAGTGATGATGTCACAGCTACTTTTATAAAGTAATATCTGGGTGGATTTATATCCTTTGTGGCTATTGAATATACTGTATTTATATGAATGTTTTTTTTGCTGGGAGTTCAGCTTTACATTTGACTTTGGGTGTATTCATCTTGGGAGGGAAACAGTGATAATCTGTCCTATAGGGTGATAATCTGTCCTATAGAGGGATAATCTGTCCATTAGGGTCATAATCTGTCCTATAGAGGGATAATCTGTCCATTAGGGTGATAATCTGTCCTATAGAGTGATAATCTGTCCTATAGGGTGATATTCTGTCCTATAAGGTGATATTCTGTCCTATAGAGTGATAATCTGTCCTATAGGGTGATATTCTGTCCGATAGGGTGATATTTTGTCCTATAAAGTGATAATCTGTCCTATAGGGTGATATTATTTCCTATAGGGTGATATTCTGTCCTATAGAGTGATAATCTGTCCTATAGGGTGATATTCTGTCCGATAGGGTGATATTCTGTCCTATAAAGTGATAATCTGTCCTATAAGGTGATATTATTTCCTATAGGGTGATATTCTGTCCTATGAAGAGTGATAATCTGTCCTATAGGGTGATAATCTGTTCTATAGGGTGATAATCTGTCCTTTAGGGTGATAATCTGTCCTATAGATTGATAATCTGTCCTATAGAGGGATAATCTGTCCTATAGGGTGATAACCTGTCCTATAGGGTGATAATGTGTCCTATAGGGTGATAATCTGTCCTATAGAGTGATAGTCTGTCCTATAGGGTGATAATCTGTTCTATAGGGTAATAATCTGTCCTATAGAGGGATAATCTGTCCATTAGGGTGATAATCTGTCCTATAGGGTGATAATTTGTTCTATAGGGTGATAATCTGTCCTATAGCGGAATAATCTGTCCTATAGGGTGATAATCTGTCCTATAGGGTGATATTCTGTCCTATAGAGTGATAATATGTCCTATAGGGTAATATTCTGTCCTATAGGGT
Organism: Lithobates septentrionalis; assembly: GCA_037952835.1. Taxonomy (NCBI): domain Eukaryota; kingdom Metazoa; phylum Chordata; class Amphibia; order Anura; family Ranidae; genus Lithobates; species Lithobates septentrionalis. Next base: position 26,476 of record JBBDGP010004660.1, read on the forward strand.
GATATTCTGTCCTATAGAGTGATAATCTGTCCTATAGGGTTATAATCTGTCCTATAGAGTGATAATCTGTCCTATAGGGGGATAATCTTTCCTAAGGGGGATATTCTGTCCGATAGAGTGATATTCTGTTCTATAGGGTGATATTCTTTCCTATAGGGTGATATTCTGTTCTATAGAGTGATAATCTGTCCTATAGGGTGATAATCTGTCCTATAGGGTTATATTCTGTCCTATAGGGTGATAATCTGTCCTATAGAGTGATTATCTGTCCTATAGGGGGATGATCTTTCCTACGGGGGATTTTCTGTCCTATAGGGTGATAATCTGTCCTATAGGGGGGGTAATCTGTCCTATAGGGGGGGTAATCTGTCCTATATGGTGATATTCTGTCCTATAGGGTGATAATCTGTCCTATAGAGTGATAATATGTCCTATAGGGTGATAATCTGTCCTATAGGGTGATAATCTGTCCTATAGAGTGATAATCTGTCCTATAGGGGGATAATCTTTCCTAAGGGGGATATTCTGTCCGATATAGTGATATTCTGTCCTATAAAGTGATAATCTGTCCTATAGGGTGATATTATTTCCTATCGGGTGATATTCTGTCCTATAGAGTAATAATCTGTCCTATAGGGTGATAATCTGTTCTATAGGGTGATATTCTGTCCTGTAGGGTGATAATCTGTCCTATAGAGAGATAATCTGTCCTATAGGGGGATAATCTTTCCTAAGGGGAATATTCTGTCGTATAGGGTGATAATCTGTCATATAGGGGGGGGGGGGTAATCTGTCCTATAGGGGGGATAATCTGTCCTATATGGTGATATTCTGTTCTATAGGGTGATAATCTGTCCTATAGAGTGATAATATGTCCTATAGGGTGATAATCTGCCCTATAGAGTGATAATCTGTCCTATAGGGTGTTAATCTGTACTATAGGGGGGATAATCTGTCCTATAGGGGGATATTCTGTCCTATAGGGTGATAATCTGTCCTATAGGGTGATATTCTGTCCTATAGGGTGATAATCTGTCCTATAGAGTGATTATCTGTCCTATAGGGGGATGATCTTTCCTACGGGGGATTTTCTGTCCTATAGGGTGATAATCTGTCCTATAGGGGGGGTAATCTGTCCTATAGGGGGGGTAATCTGTCCTATGTGGTGATATTCTGTCCTATAGGGTGATAATCTGTCCTATAGAGTGATAATATGTCCTATAGGGTGATAATCTGTCCTATAGGGTGATAATCTGTCCTATAGGGTGATAATCTGTCCTATAGAGTGATAATCTGTCCTATAGGGGGATAATCTTTCCTAAGGGGGATATTCTGTCCGATATAGTGATATTCTGTTCTATAAAGTGATAATCTGTCCTATAGGGTGATATTATTTCCTATCGGGTGATATTCTGTCCTATAGAGTAATAATCTGTCCTATAGGGTGATAATCTGTTCTATAGGGTGATATTCTGTCCTGTAGGGTGATAATCTGTCCTATAGAGAGATAATCTGTCCTATAGGGGGATAATCTTTCCTAAGGGGGATATTCTGTCCTATAGGGTGATAATCTGTCATATAGGGGGGGTAATCTGTCCTATAGGGGGGATAATCTGTCCTATATGGTGATATTCTGTTCTATAGGGTGATAATCTGTCCTATAGAGTGATAATATGTCCTATAGGGTGATAATCTGCCCTATAGAGTGATAATCTGTCCTATAGGGTGTTAATCTGTACTATAGGGGGGATAATCTGTCCTATAGGGGGATATTCTGTCCTATAGGGGGATAATATGTCCTATATTGTGATAATCTGTTCTATAGGGGGATAATCTGTCCTATAGGGTGATAATCTGTCCTATAGGGGGATATTCTGTCCTATAGGGGGATAATCTGCCCTATAGGGGGACAATCTGTCCTATTACATCCATGTGATCAATCTATCTATCTAGTAATCATCTATCAATCTCTCTATTATCTATCTATTGATCTATCTATTGCATATCTATCTATTAATCATCTACCAATCTCTCTACTATCTATTATATATCTATTCTATATCTTCTCTATCTATCTATTAATCATCTATCTATCTATCTATCTATCTATCTATCTATCTATCTATCTATCTATCTATCTATCTATCTATCTCTATCTATCTCTATCTATCTCAGTGTTGGGGACGGTGTCATTATTTAATGTCCTGAATGTCCCTTTTGTCTCTTAATAAACTTCCCTTCTCTGGGTTCCCCTTTGAAGTCAGTCTGTCCGGCTTGCAGCATGTTTTCAGGCCATCAATGGACACTTTAGCAATACAAACATCTTAAAGATAAAGTAACCAATCTAGAATGGGACTTTGAATGGGGGGAATAGCTGTCTTACTTTTTGCCATGGAGTGTGCAGCGGGGTCTGCCTAATCCGGCTTTCATTTCCCCGACAAATGCCAAGAATCTGTATCTGTCTCTGAGCCCATCAGGGGCCTGATTACACAACAAAAGCCCCCCATTATCCCCAGAAGCCGAATGGGCGGGGGGCAGGGGGGGCCGCAGTCTATGTGCACAGAGCATCTTCTAACTACTGACTTGTGGAGTCAAGAGCAAACAGTGAAGAAAAGAGCAGCGTTAACCCCTTCACGCCCCTCACACCCCCTTATTACAGGGGGGCGGACATTCCTTTATCTATGTAGACTTATAGACTTCTGATATTAAGTTGATAAAAATCTCAGACTGTAGAAACTAAGCCAGACAAAATTAGGATTTTTTTTTTCATGAATTTGCCTAAATTGTGATTTTTTTTTTTTGTTTTATACTTTATTCTTACTTTCCTGAAGAATTCGGATTTTGGTGTTTTTTTTTTTTTTATAACTTTTGCCATCAGACCACTTGTTTCTAAAAGTTAGATTTTACAGGAAAAAATGGAGTTATAAGAGGAAAATAAAATATCAGATTGTGAACTCAACTTGTTTTTTGATTTATGTGACTTCAATGTGTAAAGGCATAAATAATAATAATTATTATTATTATTAATTAATAGGAATAAAACATTGGGAAGTGTGAGGGGTTTGAAGCAAATAGGATCATGTTTTATTGGGTGTTTTTTTTTTATTGTTTTCCTCTGGATCAACTGTGGGTATAGCATTTTGTATAAGGAGGTTTTTTGTTTTTTTTTTATGTTTTTTTTTTTAATTGGTCAAACTAGACAGAAAATTCTAAATCCAAATGTCACAACATAAAAACCAGAGAAAATGTTTAGCTGATAGTTATCATATTGTGTTATCTGGAAGATACATTTACATTTTTTACATTTATCTATTCTGATCATCTCTAATTAAATTAATCACAGAATTATATGTAAAGCGAATCTATGACCTGTAGAGTGCAAAAGTCACAAATACATAGAAAAAAAACCTTTTTCTTATTAATACTTTTCACCAGAACATGCTGTAGAAATCAATGGTTTTGTCATCTGCCTCATGCACACTGGACGCTATAATTACGTTATAAAAACGCCAGTAGCTTTGCAGTGATTTTTTCAACGTTTTTCAGCGCTTTTGCAATATCGTTTTTCAGTGTTTTTTTTTTTTTTTTTTTTTAATGGGATCAAAAACTTTTTTAAAAAAAGGCATTTTTGTGTGACGTTAGAGCGTTTATACAGCTGGAAAAACTCCTCTCAGAACCCACTAGTTTTAGGGGTTTTTTTACAGCCAAAAACAGTTGATAGCCTCTGTGTGCATGGACACATAGGATAACATGCTGGAGAGTTTATTGACTGTAGAAAAAAAAAACGTCTGAAGCCAAAAACAGCAGCTGTATAAAAAAAGTCTGGTGTGCATTATAGTTAAATAGCTGACACTTTTGCAAAGAGTAGCCAATCGGTTTGCTGGGAACTGCCCTACTGGACCTGTGAATGGATATGGCGGGGGCCCGGAGTGAATTTACTATTATTATAGTGTAACAATAATCTGGACGCTGTATGACTACGGTTCATTCAGTAAAGGAGTGGAGGCTGTTTTGTTAAATAAGTAAAATAAGGTGAAGTTGTGTTCCCATTTAATGCCCAATATTTTCCAAGGAAAATAAAAAAAATGTTAAAAACAAAAATAAAAAATAAAAAAATAAAAGGACATTGGTTTGCACGAGATTGGATAATTGAAATCAACTCCAATTCTACAAATTGCTTTACGCTAATTACAAAATTGGTGTACATTTTGTAGGTTATACGACAATGCTTGGATGTATAGTAGCTGTGTGCAGGAAATAAAATAATGATTGATCTTTTGATCTTTTGTCATGATTGGACGTTCAGGTTTTTTTTTATTTTTGGAAGGCCAGTTTTGTCGCATAATTGAGGCTAACAGGCTTCATGCTGCTTCACGTGGAACTTGTGACTCATTGTTATTTTACTTTAAACATGCTTTGACTAATATTGTAATAAAGGAGCCATGCAGTGAGTCAGGGGCTGAGCAGTTGGCAGTTAGCGTGTCCAATAATACAATTAAGAACTTGAAATCTTTCACTTTTAATACAAATCTGTATATATGTGTATGTATTTATTTATTTTTAATATGCAAATATATATATATATATATATATATATATATATATATATATATATATATGTTTATATATATACATGTTTATTTATGTATTTATATTTTCTAATATGTATATTTTAATATATATATATATATATAAATTGAAATATTAATAAATTATATATAGATATAGATAGATAGATAGATAGATAGATAGATAGATAGATAGATAGATAGATAGATAGATAGATAGATAGATTTAATGTGTTTATTTATTTTTGTAATATGTATATAAATTAAAAAAAAAAAACACATATATATATATGTATATATATATATATATATATATATATATATATATATATATATATATATATATATACACATATATACCAAATATAAACCAAAAAAAAGAGCGGCACTCACAGGTTTTGAAAGGTGAACACACGAGGGCGGTTTAATTCAACGTTTCAACGAGGCACAAGCTCGTCTTCCTCAGGATCTTGTGCCTTGTTGAAACGTCGAATCAAACCGCCATTGTGCGTTCACCTTTTAAGACCCGTGAGTGCCGCTCTCTTTTTTGGTTTATATGCGCTGCAGCAGGGGAAGGCAACCTGGGGGCCCTCCAGCTGTTGCAGAACTACAAGTCCCATCATGCTTCAGACTGGGAGTAACTGCCAGCCTTGCAATGCCTCATGGGAAATGTAGTTCCACAACAGCTGGAGGGCCCCCAGGTTGCCTACCCCTGCGCTACAGTCTTTGTTGTGCACCTGGGCCCATTTTTTTATCCCTGATTTGTTTGTGTTGACAACCAGGGGCGTTGCTAGGTCTACAAAAGATCTGGGGTTAGAGCCCATAGCAGCGTAGTAAAGAAAGTCATACGCTTGGGCGGGGATACACGTGTATATACAGTAATATACGTGTATGTGTGTATATATCCCCAGAGAGCCCCCCCCCCTTACATCAGGGTCCCCAGAGAGCCCCCTTACATCAGGATCCCCAGAGAGCCCCCCACTTACATTAGGGTCCCCAGAGAGCCTCCCCCTTGCATCAGGGTGCCCTGAGAGCCTCCCTCTTGCACCAGGGTCCCCAGAGAGCCTCCCTCTTGCATCAGGGTCCCCAGAGAGCCTCCCACTTACATCAGGGTCCCCAGAGAGCTCCCCATCCCCTTAGGGACCCCTGCAGAGACTCGGGGTTATGGGCCCCAGATTCGGGGCTATAGCCCCGAAAGCCACCCCCTAGCGACGCCACTGGTGACAATCTATCTATCTATCTATCTATCTATCTATCTATCTATCTATCTATCTATCTATCTATCTATCTATCTATCTATCTATCTATATTTATTTATTTATATCTATATCTATAGATATATCTATAGATATAGAGATAGATAGATAGATAGATAGATAGATAGATAGATAGATAGATAGATAGATAGATAGATAGATAGATAGATAGATAGATAGATAGATAGATAGATAGATAGATAGATAGATAGATAGATAGATAGATAGATAGATAGATAGATAGATAGATTGATAGATAGATAGATAGATAGATAAATCGATCTAGATATATAAAATATTTTTTTCATTAAAAAAAAGAAATTTTTTATATATATATGTACGTAAATGTATATGTATTCACACACTGACTTTGTCACCTCTTAGCACTGTAGCACAAAGAAAAGCCTTGCACTATCTGTCATTATTTAGTGATTTTGATGAGTTGGCTGTGTCTATACAGTGACTTTATAATATCAATAACATAAACATAGAGGGAAAAATCTATACATTTCTTTTGCTTCGCCTCTCCCTAATTTATCAATATTTTCCCTCAGATTTATACATCTGAAATGGGTAAATTACAAAGTGCAAGTGGAAAAAAAAAATTGGTAAAAGGCCGACAAGAGTGATAAAAAATATTAGACAAAATTAAAAACATTAAATAGACAGTTTCTTGTCCACGGCAGAAAAATCCTGGTGTTGGTGGACAATATCATTGGCTTTATAAATTGACAACGTCCACAAAATAGAATTATTTTCCGATGTTTGAAGTATAGTAAAAAAAAAAGTAGAGTAATAGCCCAGAGCAGCTCTATGAATACGTAAAGCTGTCACAATAGAAAAAATAAAAATGTAATGATCAGTTTTATAAATAGGTATTTATTTATTGGTGTATCCACTGGAGACGTGACATTGCCCTGCGCCGACATAGCAGCGTGTTGCATTCATGTCCCAGAAGGTCCATTATTCTGTATTTACATGTTGATGTGACATTGCAGCGGAGATGTAGTCCTGGTCTCTCTGGTGTGGTGGCAGACGAGGGAGCCTGCGGCACAGTCTAAGTGGGTGACGAGAGAATTACAGACTCAATTAAGGAGAGAATCAGTGCTGAGTTAATAGGGGTGGAAGGATGTCAGATGACTAAACCAGTAATATGGGAACGGCGAGAGCGCTATGATAGGGGGGTGACCCGCCGACACATCTCTGCACCATTGCCCCCTTTTCATGATTATATTAGGATATACACTGATATACATTGATATACATTGATATACATTTATATACATTGATATACATTGATATACACTGATATACACTGATATACATTGATATACATTTATATACATTGATATACATTGATATACACTGATATACACTGATATACACTGATATACACTGATATACATTGATACACATTGATACACATTGATATACACTGATATACATTGATATACATTTATATACATTGATATACACTGATATACACTGATATACATTGATACACATTGATATACATTGATATACACTGATATACACTGATATACATTGATACACATTGATATACATTGATATACACTGATATACATTGATATACACTGATAATGGGTGCAAGTCATAAGAAGACTAGAAATAGCCGGAACCTGTCCCCTAATTTCCTATACAGGCCGGGCTACACCGTCCCCTAAAAACACAAATGTGGAAGATGCTGAACTCTATAAAAAAATCACCATTCATGGGGCAGATATACAATATGTGACCATAAATAACATTTTCTTTTATACATAGAAATGTCCAATACAATTCATACCCATAGCATTGGGGGGGGGGGGGGCATTGGCTTATTAAATAATATCTAGCATTCAATTTTAAATTGTATTTCTTTTTAAATTCCTCTACACGTGATTGGATGTTCAAACGGAAACATAGTAACAAATGGGCTCCTTTAGTTACTTATTCCCACTGAGTGTACAATTTGAGTTATTTTGTATATGGGGTTGGACAGGGGATTCATATAACCCCAACCCGGGCTTATATGAATCCCCCGTCCAACCCCACTTCTATACCCATCCTGGACTTATATTAATTCCCCCACGCCCATCTCCATCTCAGGCTTGTATTAACCCCTTCAACCCCTCAACCCCATTATATTAACCCCTCCAATCCCCTCTCTAACCCCAACCCAGGGTTATATGAACCTCCCTCCAGCCCAACTTCTAAACCCATCCTAGGCTTATATTAACCCACCCCACCATCCCCCCATCCCATCTCAAACTTATATTGACCCCCTCCAACCCCCCAACCCCATCCCAGGCTTAGATTAACCCCCTACAACCCCCTCTCTGACCCCATCCCACGCTTATAATAACCCCCCACCAATTCCACCTCTAATCCCATCCCGGGCTTATATTATCCCCCACCACCCAACCCCTTTAACCCTATTCTGGGCTTATATTAACCCACCACAACCCCATGCCAGTCTATGTTAGCCCTTTCCAACCCCATCCCAGGCTTAGATTAACCCCTCCTACCCCCTCTCTGACCCCATCCCACACTTATAATAACCCCCCGACCAATTCCACCTCTAACCCCATCCCGGGCTCATATTAAACCCCAAACCCCATCCCAGGTTTATATACCCCCACAACCCCTCTAACCCTATTCCAGGCTTATATTAACCCCCCGACCCCATCCCAGTCTTATATTAGCCCTTTCCAACCCCATCCCAGGCTTACATTACCCCCCTCTCTAACCCCATTCAGTGAAACAAGATATGCTCACCTAAGTCCGGGGCAGACACCTTGCACTGTCGTCACTGCTGCAGATTCCTCTTCCGGATCCTGAGAGGACCCCGCCACTGCACAGCCAATAGGAAGTGTTCATGGCACACCGGCAGTGACTTGGACACCCAAAAGAGGACCCTACCTTCTGTAAAGAGAAGGGAAGTCTTAGGACTGGGGTGTTATGTAGGTGAATAAAATGGAATTTTTTGGGGGGTTATGCCGGTGATCAAGTGAGGGGGGGATGTCTGGGGCTGGAGATCAGCTTTGAAATGTAAAGTTTACCTGAAAGTAATGTGACATTTGCATTATTTGCCTGTCCAGTGCTTTATTATATACATTATTGTAGATGTCTTATGGACATCACAGAAGTGTGAACCCAGGCTTACTATACAACTGCTGAAATTTCAGGATAAGCCCCCCAGACTGTGTATCCTTTTCATGGAAAGCACAACCACTGTGCTCCAGCACAGGAAGCACAGCATGCATATGCAGGGCTGGTGCAAGGATTTTTGACACCTTAGGCGAAACCTCATATTGCTGCCCCACCCCTTTGCCTCCACCTATGACTCCACCCCCTTTGCCCTGCCCATGTATACCCCACCAATTTAATGAAGCACCCATCAAATGCAGCCTCACCAGTGCCCATCAAATGCCGCCTCACCAGTGCTCATCAATGCAGCCTACCAGCACCCATCTATGCAGCCTCACCAGTGCCCATCAAATGCAGCCTCACCAGCGTCCACCAAATGCAGCCTCATCAGCGCCCACCAAATGCAGCCTTACCAGCGCCCACCAAATGCAGCCTCATCAGCGCCCATCAAATGCAGCCTCATGAGCACCCATCAAATGCAGCCTCACCAGTGCTCATCAATGCAGCCTACCAGCACCCATCTATGCAGCCTCACCAGCACCCATCAAATTCAGCCTCCCCAGCATCCACCAAATGCAGCCTCACCAGCTCCCATCAAAAGCAGCTTCACCAGTGCCCATAAAATTCAGCCTCACCAGTGCTCATCATTGCAGCTACCAGCACCCATCTATGCAGCCTCACCAGCGCCCATCAAATGCAGCCTCACCAGTGCTCATCAATGCAGCCTACTAGCACCCATCTATGCAGCCTCACCAGCGCCCATCAAATGCAGCCTCACCAGCGTCCACCAAATGCAGCCTCATCAGCGCCCACCAAATGCAACCTCACCAGCTCCCATCAAAAGCAGCTTCACCAGCACCCACCAAATGCAGCCTCACCAGCGCCCATCAAATGCAGCCTACTAGCGCCCATCAATACATTTTTGCTTGCTTCCATTCTTTCGGGAGTCGGGACACAGATACAGTCCTCCGCCACCGCTGCGCCTCTGACACTATGTGCGAACGGAGCAGCGGCTGCCTGCTGATGCTGAGACTTAGTTGCTTGCTGCAGAGAGAAGAGAGTAGGAACCTCAGTGGCCGGGTGCCCTAGGCGGCTGCCTAGTTTGCCTAGTGGTAGAATCAGCCCCTGGTGAATATGTAATGAACAAATATGGCCGCCCCCATTTATACTTTTCATTTAAATCTAAAGGCAGAGAGGCTTACAAAACAATGGCGCACAGTGGAACAGATTTTTTTTTTTTACCAATCCTATTTACAGATCAATGTTTCATTTTTTTTTTTTTAAGACATGAATCGGTTTTACTTAAAATGAGTTCAGCGAGAAAAAAAAAAACGATCGAATCCAGCCACTAAACCAAACGAAAATGCAAACCTGTCGGTTCTTTTAATAAGTTTTGCTTTAACAAAAAACAGCGGTGCCGTTTAAACGCCGGGCTGTCAGCCCCTCGGGGGGGAAACAATACGGGAACAAGTGAATCACTTCACCCGGCCACTTGTTAAGTAAAACTCTTCAGTGTTCCGGGGGCCTGGGGAGGAATTAAACGGTGGGGAAGGAAAACACAAAAGGGGCCCTCATCCTGACCGCGCGGCACGGCGCTGAAGAGGTTAATCACCCCTGCAGCAAGAGGGGTCCCTATAAATAGATTTCCCCCTTTCGATTCGAACGTGTCAATTAAATAATCTGCGGGGACGACACATTTTTTTTTTTGTCAAGGTGCAAGCTCGAGCATTTTCTTTTTTTTTTTTTTGGAGCGAGGCGCGGAGGGGGGAGGGAAATAATAGACGGTCGGCACCGACGGCAGCCAAATCTCCCAGCGCACAATTCCTCTTGTTAACGCCGCTCGCGGAATTGCCTTTTTGTAAGGCTGATCTGAGCAGGCTTCCCCTGGCTAGAGAATTAATTAAATTAACTGAATCTCCCAATACTTGTAAGACTGCAATAATATCCTCTTCCTTTCAAACAGGCGCTGGCTTGGCCGCATCATCGGCGCGCCGATCTGTCCCGGCCTCTCCCGCTGAGTCTCACCCCGCGCTAAGAATGCCTTTTACAATACCACTCAATCGCTCCTTTGAAATTTAATGCATCTCCAGCATTATAACCTATATCTGATTTTTTTTTTCTCTCTCTCTCCTCTTTCCCAACCTCCAGCCCCCCCCCCCTTTCTTTTTCCCTCCACCCCCCCCCCCCCCTTTTCATTCTTTTTGGATGACTGTTCAGAGCAGATTACAGGGATGTGAGTGACAACACTCCTCCCCGAGATTAAATCAGCACAGAAAACAAACCTATACAAAGAGGAGGGCACTTTGCCTCTTAACCTTATTTTTTTATTTTTTTTTCACCGATTCCGGAGGACATGCGCTCTATGCGTTCGTCCTTTTGTTGCGGTTTCACCAGAAAAGAGAAAGCACAAGCGCGATTTGTTTTAAAGGTTACAAGAATATCAAAGTAAAAGTGTAAAAAAAAAAAAAAAGGAAAAAAAAAAAAAAAGATACAGAATATCCTTCTATGGATCTGGAGGTTAAAGATAGAAACAAGTTACAGACGCGGGATTGGACGGTAAAGGGCGAGCGCGACTAAACCGAGAAATACGAAATGTGAACAGAAAGATTAATGGGTGCTTAATAATACACACTGATACACCAGAGATTACTATTTCATCATTTATTCATTTTACACATTTTTTTACATTTTTTAAAAAAAATTAAAAAAATTTTTTTTTAATCTTTAGTGTATCAGTGTGAAAGTGGAAATAAGCCCTCCTGGTGTTTTCAGCCAAGGAAGCCGCCATCTTTGCCTCTGTTTGATCTTCACCGGCCATGATGCAGCACATGTGATCAGTTATGACACCAGCCATTGGATCTGGTTTGACAGTTTGGTTGAAAGCACAAGCAAATATTGAAAGAAAAAGTTTCCGAAAATGTATGGGGGGTAAGGTGAACGCCTCAATGATAGATCACCTTACCCCACATGCATTTTCGGAATTTTTTTTTTTTTTCAATTTAATACCTTTTTTTTTTTAAAAAAAATTAAAATTAAATCTCAGAAAGATTAATGGGTGCTTAACACACTGATACACTAGAGATTTAAATTTCATCATTTATTAACTTTACAATTTTTTAAATTTTTTTAAAATTATTTTTTATTTTTTTTTTAATCTCTAGTATTGTATAATTGTGAAAGCGGAGTTCCAGCCTATATGAAAACTATGGCTTCAATGATAGATCACCTTACCCCCCATGCATTTTCAGAAACTTTTTTTTTTTTTAACTATTACCTTTTTTTAAAAAAAAAATTAAATTAAATCTCAGAAAGATTAATGGGACTTTTAAAGGGTGCTTAACACACGGATACACTAGAGATTTAAATTTTATCACTTATTAATTTTACAAATGTTTTAATTTTTTTAAATGATTTCTTATTATTTTTTTAATCTCTAGTAGTGTATCAGTGTGAAAGCGGAGTTCCAGCCTATATGAAAACTATGGCTTCAATGATAGATCACCTTACCCCACATGCATTTTCGGAAACTTATTATTACCTTTTTGTAGTCAGTAGGCAGTACTGCTGGAGGCACAGGAAGCACAGCATGCATATGTAATGAACAAACATGGGTGCCCCCATTTATCCTTATCATTTAAATCTATAAGCGGTGACGAGGCTTATAAAACAATGGCGCACAGTGGAAAAGATTTTGTCCTTTTGTTGCGGTTTCACCAGAAAAGAGAAAGCGCGATTTGTTTTAAAGGTTACAAGAATATCAAAGTAAAAGTGTAACAAAAAAAGATACAGAATATCCTTCTATGGATCTGGAGGTGGAAGATAGAAACAAGTTCCAGACGTGGGATTGGATGGTAAAGGGCGAGCGCGACTAAACCGAGAAATACGAAATGTGGATTAATGGGACTTTTAAAGGGTACTTAACTATACACATTGATACACGAGATTACAATTTCATCATTTATTCATTTTACAATGTCTCCGCCCACTTCTGTAGATTTCTGTAGTGGGTGGAGCCTGCTGGGTCCCTCCCACAGCTCTGCTCCCTCTCCTTGTGGCGGGTGACTGGACTTGTCTCCGCCCCCTCCTGCAGATTTTTGTAGTGGGTGGAGCCTGCTGGGCCCCTCCCACAGCTCTGCTCTCTTTCCTTTTGCAGGGGGATTGGTCTTGTCTCCGCCCCTTCTTGTAGTTTTCTATAGTGGGTGGAGCCTTCAGGGCACATCCCACTGCTCTGCTCTCTCCTTGTGCAGGTTGACTGGTCTTGCTCCACCCCCTCCTTCAGTTTTCTGCAATGGGAGGAACCCCTCCCACAGCTCTGTTCTCTCTCTCTCTCTCCTTGTGCAGGAGGACTGGTCTTGTCTCCGCCCCCCTTCTGCAGTTTTCTGCAGGCAGCCTGCTGTGGGTGGAGTCTGTTGGGTCCCTCCCACAGCTCTGATCTCTCGCCTTGTGCAAGGGGACTGGTCTTGTATCCGGCCCCTCCTGTAGTTTTCTATAGTGGGTGGGCCCTCCTACAATTTCCCTCTTCCCTTGTGCAAGGGGACTGGTCTTGTCTCCACCCCCTTCTGTAGTTTTTATAGTGGGTGGGGCCTGCTGGGTCCCTCCTACAATTTCCCTTGTGCAAGGGAACTGGTCTTGTCTCCACCCCCTTCTGCAGTTTTCTATAATGGGTGGAGCCTTCAGGGAACATCCCACTGCTCTGCTCTCTCCTTGTGCAGGGTGACTGGTCTTGCTCCACCCCCTCCTTCAGTTTTCTATAATGGGAGGAGCCTTCTGGGCCCCTCCCACAGCTCTGCTCTCTCTCTCTCTCTCCTTGTGCAGGGAGACTGGTCTTGTCTCCACCCCCCCTTCTGCAGTTTTCTGCAGGCAGCCTGCAGTGGGTGGAGTCTGTTGGTTCCCTCCCACAGCTCTGTTCTCTCACCTTGTGCAGGGGGACTGGTCTTGTCTCCGCCCCCTCCTGTAGTTTGCTATAGAGGGTGGGCCCTGCTGGGTCCCTCTTACAATTCTGCTCTTCTCTTGTGCAAGGGACTGGTCTTGTCTCCGCCCCCTCCTGTAGTTTTCTATAGAGGGTGGGGCCTTCTTGGCCCCTCCCACAGCTCCGCTCTCTGCACAGGCCATGTACAGCACAGTGGTGATGTCACTGCTACTTTTACAAGGTAAAATCGCAGTTTTCAAAGGCATGTGGCGCACACAAAGTGGATTTATTTCCTTGTAGCTATTGAGGAATCTATTTAAAATGAAAGTATTTGTGTCTGGAGTTCAGCCTAAGTGCCGGCTCACACCTACGTGCTGCGAATTTGGTGTAGATTTAAATTGGTTACACGGAGCGAATTTTGATTGCGATTTATTTAAATTGAATTGAGATTTCTGCTTGCATTGTGCAACTTCAATGCGCATTTAGTGCGACTTTGTGAGAGGAGTGGTCACATCTGTGATTTTATTTCTTTATTTAAAAAAAAAAAGTCGCAGTGATGTGAACACTGGACTGCGATTTCAGTCGGGTCCCATAGAAGTCTATGAAGCTGACATTCGCGCCGCACTGAACTTTCGCACAGGACCCTTTTATGTGAACGGCCTTCGCTGGAAATAATGCTTTTTATTTTAGATGACATGCAAATCGTTGCTTTTCGGATCGCATAGAATTCGCAAAGAATTCGCATAAGTGTAAACTGGCATTTGACGTTCACATATCTAATAATGAAAAGCAGAGACAGAACCTGAGCAATGGACCTCATCAGACAGGTGACAATCTCTATATTCGGCCCGGGATCGGAACCTGTGTGCCCCCCCCCCCCCCCCCCCCGATCATCTCCCTTCCAGGAAGTGAAACTTCCTTCATTGTTACAATCCCCGAACATCTGGGATCATCTTTTACCCGAACATCTGGGATCATCTTTTACCATCTTATGTGACCACCTGGACACCAGAGATTACAGGACACCTTAATTACAGATCAGAGGAAGGGGTGGCGGTTTAGCCGCTGATAGGATTTAACCTGTCTGCAATTGCAGGGAAGGAAAAGTGGATTGAAGTGAAGAAGGGAAGTGACATGTGAAAGTTCTAATTAGCTGCAGATAAGAGTAGAAGGAGGATCGCTCGATTGTTTGGGGATTAACACCTTAGCTAAAGACATAAAGGCCGGACCGGGGCTGATCGGCGCTTGTTGCTGGCCTGGAATGGCTTTACATAGCAGAGCTGGGAGTGCTGATGGCCAGGAATCTGTCAGCACTTTCCTGCGATGGCGTTCAGCGACTCGCGTCATCATCAACAAGACGCAAATAACATTGTGACAAGGCGGGATGACGTGTTACCCCTCCCCATATACATTATACTATATCTTTATTTATTTACTTATTTTATTTTATTTATTTTAATAGTTTTTTATTTATTTATTTATTTATTTATTTATTTATTTATTTATTTATTTTTGTATTAATTTTCAAGAGAGATACAAAACAATAGCAAGTATCCAGTACATAATCCATACATTATAATTGTATTTATTTAAGGTACTTATATAGCGCTGTCAATTTATGCAGTGCTTTTACATATACATTGTACATTCACATCAGTCCCTACCTTCAAGGAGCTTACACTCTAATCAATTTATACAGAAGTCAATTAACCTACCAGCATGTCTTTGTAGTGTGGGAGGAAACCGGAGTACCCGGAGGAAACCCACACAGGCACAGGGAGAACATGCAGACTCCAGGCAGGTAGTGTCGTGGTTGGGATTCGAAGCAGCGACCCTTCTTACTGCTAGGCAAGAGTGCTACCCGCTACACCACTGTGCTGCCCGCTACACCACTGTGCCGCCCGCTACACCACTGTGCCGCCCGCTACACCACTGTGCCGCCCGCTACACCACTGTGCCACCCGCTACACCACTGTGCCACCTGCTAAACCACTGTGCCACCCGCTACACCACTATGCCGCTCACTACACCACTGTGCCGCCCGCTACACCACTGTGCCACCCGCTAAACCACGGTGCCGCCCACCACACCACTGTGCCACCCGCTACACCACTTTGCCGCCCGCTAAACCACTGTGCCACTCATTACACCACTGTGCCAACCGCTACACCACTGTGCCACCCGCTACACCACTGTGCCACCTGCTAAACCACTGTGCCGCCGGCTACACCACTGTGCCTCCCGCTACACCATTGTGCCGCTCGCTACACCACTGTGCCGCCCGCTACACCACTGTGCCACCCGCTAAACCACTGTGCCGCCCGCTACACCACTGTGTCGCCCACTACACCACTGTGCCACCCACTACACCACTGTGCCGCCCACTACACCACTGTGCCACCCACAACACCACTGCGCCGCCCACTACACCACTGTGCCAATCACAACACCACTGCGCCGCCCACTACACCACTGCGCCACCCGTTACACCACTGTGCCACCCATATAACATACCTCCCAACTTTGTGAGATGGGAATGAGGGACACCTATCAGCAAAAGTATGCAGCATAGGACACACCCCCTGCCACGCCCCCTTAAAGGAGAATTGTACAAGAAAACAAGATTGGTTTAACACACAAGTGCTTTTTTACCACTACTGTTTCTCCTTTATATTGGCTCGAATATACGCATATACATAGCTCCCAACTGTCCCTGATTTGGAGGGACTGTCCCTGATTTGGAACAATGTCCCTCATTCCTCCTCATTTGTCCCTCATTTCGATCTGATCTATATAGTTGTATATAAAATGCACTTTTTATCTTTCAAAAAGTGTTTCCCAGAGCTAAACCTTTCATCTGATTTCTAAATTGCTGCATTTGCACATTTTAAAAGCCAATATAAAGGAATATTAGTGGTAAAAAAAGCCCCTGTGGGTTTAATCAACCTTTTTTTTTTTTTTGGTTAATTCTCCTTTAAGGGGGTGTGGCAGGGGGAGTGTCCTATGCCTACATACATTTGTTAGTAGATGTCCCTCATTCCCATCTCACAATGTTGGGAGGTATGTATCTATAACAACATAAGAAGCAGATCTTAGATTGTAAGCTCTAACGAGCCGGGCCCTCTGATTTCTCTTGTACCCAATTGTATTGTATAACAGTACTGTCTGCCTTTATTTGTTTAAAGCTGTTGGCACTATTTAAATCCTGTATAATACTTATAATAATAATAATATTAATAATCTAAGTCCAAGTGAGGACAGACATTTCAGGAATAGATCATAAACATTGGGGGGCAGTTTGGTGGTTCCAAGTGAAGTTATAGAGAATTTATGTTCCTCATAAAAAGAGCGTCTATTTGAATAAATCGATAGGACATGTTACAGTGTATCATTCATAGTGTGGAATACAAGACAGATACATTGAAGATATTGGATGAGTCCATGAAAAGAAACATGGCATTAGAAGTATTTGGTATTTGACTTGGAAATGTAGCAAGGAGAATTCTAGGAGGAAAAGATGAAGCAGCATCTGAAAAAGAAGAAGGGGAAGGGAGAAGCAGGGAGGAGAAGAGAGGGGAAGGGAGGCGACGGGAGAGGAAGAGTAGAGGAAGGAAGGAGAAGCATAGGGGAAGGTATGGGAAGGGAGAGGGAGGCTAGGGTAAGGAAGAGAAGGGGAAGGGAGGGGAAGAGTGGGGGAAGAGGAGAGGAAGAGGAGAGGAAGGGAGGGGAAGAGTAGGGGAAGGTATGGGAAGGGAGAGGGAGGGTAGGGTGAGGAAGAGAAGGGGAAGGGAGGGGAAGAGTGGGGGAAGAGGAGAGGAAGGGAGGGGAAGAGTAGGGGAAGGGAGAGGAAAGATAGGGTAAGGAAGAGGAAGGGTAGGGGAAGGATAGAGGAAGAGTAGGTGAAGGAAGAGGGAGGATAGGAGAAAGGTAGGAGAAGGGAGAGGAAGAGAGGGGTAGAATAAGAGAAGAGTAGGGAAAGGGTAGAGGAAGGGTAGGAAAGAGTAGGGGAAGGGGGAAAAAGGGGACGGAAGAGGAAGGGTGGGGGGAGGGAGGGGAGAGCAAGAGAGGGGAAGAAGAAGGAAAGGAGGGAAAGAGTATTGAAAGGGAAAGGAATGGTAAGAGAAGGGAGGGGAAGAAGGCAGAAGGGAAGGGAGGAGTAGGGGAAGGGAGAGGAAGGGGAAGGATTGGGAAAGAGAGAGGAAGGGTAGGGGAAGGGAGAGGAAGGATAGGTTACATGCCTTCTCTGTATATTTCATCAAGAGTAAAAGCTAATGCAAAATCTGTATATATGTGTTGAGTGGATTCTGTCTGTCTGGATCACCAACTTCTTTTATGTTAACGACAGAGTGGTAGGAAGGCACCATACAATTCAACCTACCTGAATCCATTCATAAATTAAAAAAAATGTTTTGGGTGCGGCTGAGCTGACCCACGGCAATACATTGGAATTTTTCTTCTGATCACAGTAGATGTAAATCCAGTCATTAAAATCTCATATTAGCTTCAATGTCAATTCCAAATTATTTTAAACTTTTTTAAATGTAAAATAATACCTGGTGATCCTGCAACAAGGTCCAAATTCAGGCATTTCCTGTTATGGGGTGACAACTCTCTCCCAATTGTGGCTCTCTGTTGTCACCTTGTCGCATGTGCATTGGGGTGACCTGAGATATGAAGGTGCAGGAATAGGGATGATCTGAGGTGCGAAGGTGCAGGAATCGGGGTGATATGAGGTTTGAAGGTGCAGGAGACTGGATGATCTGAGGGGTGAAGGTGCAGGAATATGGATGATCTAAGGGGTGAAGGTGTAGGAATTGGGGTAATCTGAGGTATGAAGGTGAAGAAGCTGGGGTGATCTGAGCTGTAAAGGTGCAGGGGTTTGAGTGATCTGAGGACACCACATCTAAGGGTGGGTATGCTGCAATAAATTATATTTTTGTTCATGGGTTTAGATACATTTTAACCACTTGTCTACCAAGGTACGTTTATAAACAACAAGGTAGGCAAGTGGTTTAAGAGCCGGCAAAGGGCTTTCCAATAAAAGTGGTTGGGCGGCTCTAGAGCCGGATCACATTTATGGGGCTCTCAGAAGGGCACCCACACCAGTGGCACCTACAGTGGATCCTGGGCTTACCTGTTCCACCAGGGAGCCTGGGACTGCGGGACACAGCTTCCCCAGTTAAAGCAGGAGGAACTTGAGGAACATCCATTTTCCAAGCCCTTCTGCAATGCGTGACCCTGGAAGTGATGATGACCCTGGAAGTGATGATGACCCTGGAAGTGATGATGACCCTGGAAGTGATGATAATCCCGGAGGTGATGATGACCCTGGAAGTGATGATGACCCTGGAAGTGATGATGATCCCGGAAGTGATGATGACCCTGGAAGTGATGATGATCCCGGAAGTGATGATGACCCTGGAAGTGATGATGACCCTGGAAGTGATGATGATCCCGGAAGTGATGATGACCCTGGAAGTAATGATGACCCTGGAAGTGATGATGACCCCGGAAGTGATGATGACCCTGGAAGTGATTTTAAAACATGACATGTTCGGTATCTATTTACAAACCCCATCTTTTATATTTACCCAAAAAAAATGGGTATTATATTGTGATTGCTTCCATTAAAATTCATTTTAGTGTTTTTTTTTCTTCTGAAAATTTGGGTTTGATAAATGACTGTGCAAAGATCGTGCAACATAAAAATAATTGCAACTACCAACATTGCTCTCGGCTTTCATAAAATATATATTTTCGGGGGGGGGGGGGGGGGTGCAATAATTTCTAGCAAAAAATGTAGATTTTAACACATGTAATAATGTATAAAAAAATGACCCCGGTAGGCAAGTGGTTAATGACAGGTTCAGATAAGTAGAGAGGCATTACTGTTCTAGACATACCCCTGACACGGGGCCTCTGGGTAGGGCCCAGTCAAGCGTTCAGTGGCCCGCGGACCAGTCTACGCTCCCCCGAAGACGCCGTGGCCTTCAGGGAAGCCGGTGACCTTGGCTTCGGTTTTGGTTTTCATACATTTTCTACTTGTTGGAATTGCGACTTCCATCTACCTGATAGAAGCAGAGTCACACTGAGTTCAATGAAGAGCTTTCTTGGTTATCCTTCCCCTGATCTCAGTGGTCCCCTTACCCCACTGGCACTGCTAATATCCAGCCCTCCGGGGTGTGAATATTCCTTCCCTCTGATTGCAAATAGCCGAAAGATTAGCAGCGGCAGCTGCTTGGACTGGGAACAATAGAAAGACCTAGGAAGTAGAGAAATTGAAAAATGAGAACCCCCTAATCAGAGCGGCTCAAAGTTCATCCACTCCGAATCCGCGGCTCAGCGTGACCTCACATTCTGCCTGCAAAGCTGTTTACTTAGATGAAAAAAGCAGAACATTTAATGAAACTCTTTAGGGACGTAAATAGTTTGTACTAATGGCTGCCCTCTCCGAGGCTGACCTTTAGCAAATGCACAACGGGACCAGACCAGACCGATGTACGGGCTGCCTGGAAGCCATAATATCCACCGCCATTCGCTGAATGTAGCCATAATATTGCTGGATAGTTATAATAAGGGACTAAGTATAGAGAAAATGGACATAGATATACGTGTAAGTAGAGGCTTGCGATTGGCGAGATAGTGGCGTCAAGACTACAATCCCTGCCCTTCTTCTCTCTTTGATAGAACGGTGGCCCTCCTGCTAAGGCGGTGCCCTCCACCATGACATTGACAATGACATTTTGCATTTGCTCAGTGACGGCTGGTGCTCCTTGGCTCCAGGGTCGGTCGGTCGCTCGGTTGATCAGTCAAACCAACCCCCTCCGCCATTTTATTCTCTAGGGTCTCTGCTAAAATAAATCTATCTATCTATCTATCTATATATATCTATATATATAGATAGATATATAATGTTTGGGAGTTCTAAGTAATTTTGCTAGCAAAAAAATACTGATTTTAACTTGTAAGCAACAAGTGTCAGAAAAAGGCTTAGGCAGGAATGGGTTTAATGACTTCTTAATAAATAGGATTGGTTTTATCATATACTGCACTATGAGAGCTATTTTGGAGGAATTGGAGGCTTATGGTGCTGGAGAAAGAACTGGAGGCTTATGGTGATGGAGAAGGAACTGGAAGCTTATGGTGCTGGAGAAGGAACTGGAAGCTTATGGTGCTGGAGAAGGAACTAGAGCCTTATGATGCTGGAGAAGGAACTGGAGGCTTATGGTGATGGAGAAGGAACTGGAAGCTTATGGTGCTGGAGAAGGAACTGGAGGCTTATGGTGCTGGAGAAGGAACTAGAGCCTTATGATGCTGGAGAAGGAACTGGAGGCTTATGGTGATGGAGAAGGAACTGGAGGCTTATGGTGATGGAGAAGGAACTGGAGGCTTATGGTGCTGGAGAAGGAACTGGAGGCTTATGGTGATGGAGAAGGAACTGGAGGCTTATGGTGATGGAGAAGGAACTGGAGGCTTATGGTGATGGAGAAGGAACTGGAAGCTTATGGTGCTGGAGAAGGAACTGGAGGCTTATGGTGCTGGAGAAGGAACTAGAGCCTTATGATGCTGGAGAAGGAACTGGAGGCTTATGGTGATGGAGAAGGAACTGGAGGCTTATGGTGATGGAGAAGGAACTGGAGGCTTATGGTGCTGGAGAAGGAACTGGAGGCTTATGGTGATGGAGAAGGAACTGGAGGCTTATGGTGATGGAGAAGGAACTGGAGGCTTATGGTGATGGAGAAGGAACTGGAAGCTTATGGTGCTGGAGAAGGAACTGGAGGCTTATGGTGCTGGAGAAGGAACTAGAGCCTTATGATGCTGGAGAAGGAACTGGAGGCTTATGGTGATGGAGAAGGAACTGGAGGCTTATGGTGATGGAGAAGGAACTGGAGGCTTATGGTGATGGAGAAGGAACTGGAGGCTTATGGTGCTGGAGAAGGAACTGGAGGCTTATGGTGATGGAGAAGGAACTGGAGGCTTATGGTGCTGGAGAAGGAACTGGAGGCTTATGGTGATGGAGAAGGAACTGGAGGCTTATGGTGCTGGAGAAGGAACTGGAGGCTTATGGTGATGGAGAAGGAACTGGAAGCTTATGGTGCTGGAGAAGGAACTGGAGGCTTATGGTGCTGGAGAAGGAACTGGAGGCTTATGGTGCTGGAGAAGGAACTGGAGGCTTATGGTGCTGGAGAAGGAACTGGGCGCTTATGGTGCTGGGGAAGGAACTGGAGGCTTATGGTGCTGGAGAAGGAACTGGAGGCTTATGGTGCTGGAGAAGGAATTGGAGGCTTATGGTGCTGGAGAAGGAACTGGAGGCTTATGGTGCTGGAGAAGGAACTGGAGGCTTATGGTGCTGGAGAAGGAACTGGAGGCTTATGGTGCTGGAGAAGGAATTGGAGGCTTATGGTGCTGGAGAAGGAACTGGAGGCTTATGGTGCTGGAGAAGGAACTGGAGGCTTATGGTGCTGGAGAAGGAATTGGAGGCTTATGGTGCTGGAGAAGGAACTGGAGGCTTATGGTGCTGGAGAAGGAACTGGAGGCTTATGGTGCTGGAGAAGGAATTGGAGGCTTATGGTGCTGGAGAAGGAACTGGAGGCTTATGGTGCTGGAGAAGGAACTGGAGGCTTATGGTGCATAGAGTGGTGATAGATCTGGTGAAACCAAGAGCAGTGGCCCTGATTTAAAGGGCAAGGTGCATTTAGACCTTACTGCAAAGTGGGTGAAATCTATAGGTAAGCAGCTTGTGTGGAAGGTGGGGGAGCGTGGCACTGGTGGTGATTTATTATTATAAGCCGTATTTTCACGATGACGAAATAACTCATTGGGACTCTTACCGTTACTAGTAATAAGACAGACACTTATGTTGTGGTTTATTTATAGAATAAAATAAAGGACTAATACCAGTAGAAATCACGATTTTGTTAAATAAGTTGCGCTGCACCTTTTTTTTTTTATGTTTCTCTTTTCTATTGTGAATAAAATATGGTTTTATGAGATTTGCAAATCATTGCATTCTATAGATTTTACAAAGTGCCCAAACCTCTTTTTTGAATTGGGGTTGCATCTTTCTATCTATCTATGTAGAAGTTAACAATCCTTTGAAGAACTCGGCTGCACAAAGGCCGTCGTCTCTGCAACAATTAAAGCAAAAAATCCATTGTCCCATCAAGATGGACTGAAAATGTCCTTTTTTTTTATCTATCTTACTTTGAAAAGATTGAAGGTTTTTTTTTTTTTTTTTTTTTTTTGGTTGGATGTACGGGAGCCCCCGCCTTTTTTTTTAAACACTCCCGTCAGTTGTTTTTTTTTCTTTTTTTTTCTTTTCTCAGTCCTTATAAATGAGAACATCACCTATTCAAGCGGATTGATGAACTCGACCAAAAAGTTTATTAAGAGAGAGAGGAGACAAAGGCTGTAAAGGGCTCAGGCAACTGCGGGCCAGTTTATAAACTCGGTGCCATTGTCCCTTTAAGGCGGATGCATGAATAGCCCTGAATGGCCTTCTTTTAGAGTGACAAGATCAAGCTAGACAACAGTATGTTAAAAGGAGGGCTGTCTTCTCTGTTGCAGCCAAAGATTTGTCCGTTTTTCGGGGGTCTGCATTAATGTACATCTGCAGTGGGTGGAATAAATAGGGAGGATTTGTGTCTGTAGAGCCCTGTGCTGCCAACAACCTGATTTCTTACACCATATGCCACAAATGGAAGTTCTTTATCAATCCAACGACATCCAGAGGTTCACGAGTAATCTCCAAAACCATAAAATAACAGGTCGGTGGTAGATATTGTAGCCCTCAACCAGTGGGATCATTGGGCTTAAGGCAAAGATTCAAATGCAAGGTGCCATAACCAAGAAGTAGATCTTTTATCTTTACCGTAAATTCCAATCTGACCGGCTGCTATGGTATTGTTGCTCTTTGTAAAAATAGAAATCCCAATAGTTACAAGTGATGCTCTCAAATTTGAGTAACGCTTACAATTATCAGTCCATTTCTGAACCCTCCAGAGTGGATACCGCCGAGTCTCTGGCATTGGGTAATAAAAGTCATGGTTGTAGGGAAATACTTCTGGGAGCTGACCCAATTGTCTCCTTTGCTATGGAACATAAGAAAGGGCAAAAGAATGGTGAGTGTATCACAGCAGGCCTTGCCGTTTAACTGAGTTCTGGGAGGGTGGACTCTTGCCGGACTTGTGGTGGCTTGCTCCACGGCAGTCCACCACCCATGATTTTCTTTGCTATTGAACATAGGAAAGAGTCAAAATATGGTGAGTGCATCACAGCAGGTCTTGCTGCTTAACTGAGTTCTTGGAGGGTGGACTCTTGGTGGACTTGCGTTGTCTTGCTCCACTGTAGTCCACCACCCATTGTTTCCTTTGCTATGAAAACATAGGAAAGGGTCAAAGTATAGTGAGTGCATCACAGTAGGTCTTGTGGCTTAACAGAGTTCTTGGAGGGTGGACTCTTGGTGGACTTAAGCTCTTGTTCCACTGTAGTCCACCATTGTTTTCTTTGCTTTGAAACAGGAAATGGTCAAAGTATGGTGAGTGCATCACAGCAGGTCTTACCACTTAGCTAAGTTCTTTGAGGATGGACTCTTGGTGGACTTATGCTTTTGCTCCACTGTAGTCCACCATTCATTGTTTACTTTGCAATGGAACATAGGAAAGGGTCAAACTATGGTGAGTGCATCCCAGCAGGTCTTGTCGCTTAGCTGAGTCCCTTGAGGGTGGACTCTTGGTGGACTCTTGGTGAACTTAAGCATTGGCTCCACTGTAGTCCGCTATTCATTGTTTACTTTGCTATGGAACAAGGAAAGGGTCAAAGTATGGTAAGTGTTTTCACAGCAGGTCTTGCTGCTTATCTGAGTTCTTTAAGGATGGACTCTTGGTGGACTTGAGCTCCACTGAAATCCACCATCCATTGTTTCCTTTGCTATGGAACATCGGTTCAAAGTATGTGCATCACAGCAGGACTTGCCGCTTAGCTGAGTTCTTTGAGGGTGGACTCTTTGGTGGACTCTGGGTGGACTTGAGCTCTTGCTCCACTGTAGTCCACCATCAAAATAACGGGCTGCACACTAAAGACGATCAACTCCAACCAAGGTTTATAGCAATGACAGCACACTGCTCAATCCCCAGGGCTGTCCTGGTAGATGTTAATGTGATGGTGGTAGAACTTACTGTGATGCAATGTCACAAAGTACAAGAGAAGGATTATAGAAAACAGGGGGGAAAGTGCTAAAGATTTTTTTTTTACTTTAATCACAATTCACTTTGTTCTGGTGGATGCCGAGCATCTAAGGTTGGCCATGCGCGGCTGATACTTACAAAGTTTGCAGCAGACTCAAGCCTCGCTGTCAGCAATTGGGTCATGTAGGGTTTACCATCAGAGATCACTGTACTCTTGAGAGCCTTTGATGCACAAATTGCTCAGAAATACGGGGATGGGGATGTGAACGAACATGGACAGGTGTCAGGGGCAGATCTGCTTGTTTACGGCATTCTTAAAGCCATCATACACAAATCCCCCCCCACCCTATCACCTCTTCTAGCACAAGCCCCCCAAATCGACCCTCCTAGCACAAATCTCTGCCCCCTCCATCCCCCAAATCCCCCCAACACAAATGCACCCCCCCAAAAAAAATCACCCTCTCCTAGCACAAATCCTCCACATGTCAAATTTACCCTTTGAGTACACATCATCTCCCCCCTACTCCAAATCCCCCCCCCAGCACAAACACCCCCCCAGTCATCCCTACTAGCACAAATCCCCTGCTGCCCCCCCCCCCAAAAATTCTCCTCCTAGCACAAATCCCTCCCCCCCCCCATCCTATCACCTCTTATAGCACAAGCCCCCCAAATCGACCCTCCTAGCACAAATCCTCTTCTCCCATCACCCTCCCAACACAATTCCCCCTAAATCACCACCCCTAGCACACACACCCCCCCCCCCCTCCTAGAACAATTCATACCCCCCTGCTGCCCCTCAAATAACTCCTCCCAACACAAATCCCCTCCCTCCTCAAACCCCTTGTGGTGCCCCCCCCCCCCCACCTCACATGATACCACAGTGCCTAGGGCAGCCGCCACTTCTGCCCACCCCTTTGTGTGGAGGAAAATGCCTTGTTGGTTCCAGATGATAGAAAGACAACAGTACCTCCAATCACCACTCGTTACATCCAAGGTAAGCAGAACACCATCTCTGAACACACAACACATCCAACCTTGAAGCAGATGGGCTACAGCAGCAGAAGACCACACCGGGTGCCACTCCTGTCAGCTAAGAACAGGAAACTGAGGCTACAATCGGCACAGGATCACCAAAATTGGACAATAGAAGATTGGAAATTGCCTGGTCTGATGAGTCTGGATTTCAGCTCCGACATTCAGATGGTGGGGTCAGAATTTGGCGCATGGATCCATCCTGCCTTCTATTACCGGTTCAGGCTGGTGGTGGGGGTGTAATGGTGTGGGGGATGGGGTATCACTGGTTCAGGCTGGTGGTGGGGGTGTAATGGTGTGGGGGATGGGGTATCACTGGTTCAGGCTGGTGGTGGGGGTGTAATGGTGTGGGGGATGGGATATCACCGGTTCAGGCTGGTGGTGGGGGTGTAATGGTGTGGGGGATGGGGTATCACTGGTTCAGGCTGGTGGTGGGGGTGTAATGGTGTGGGGGATGGGGTATCACTGGTTCAGGCTGGTGGTGGGGGTGTAATGGTGCGGGGGATGGGGTTTAATCACCACGGCCTACCTGAGTATTGTTGCTGACCATGTCCATCCCTTTATGACTACAGTGTCCCCATCTTCTGATGGCTCCTTCCAGCAGGATAATGCACCATGTCACAAAGCTCCAATCATCTCACCACTGGACAATGAGGTCCCTGTCCTCCAATGGCCTCCACACTCACCACATCTCATCCAATAGAGAACCTTTGGGATGTGGTGAAATGGGAGATTGGCATCATGGATGTGCAGCCGACAAATCTGCAGCAACTGTGTGATGTTATCAGGTCACTATGGAGGAAAATCTCTGAGGAACGTTTCCAACACCTTGTTGTATCTATGCCACCAAGAATGAAGGCCAAAGGAGGTCCAACCCGGGACTAGCAAGGGGGACCTAATAAAGGGGGTCCAACCCGCTACTAGCAAGGTGCACCCAATAAAGGGAGTCCAACCCGCTACTAGCAAGGGGGACCTAATAAAGGGGGTCCAACCCGCTACTAGCAAGGTGGACCTAATAAAGGGGGTTCAACCCGCTACTAGCAAGGGGGACCTAATAAAGGGGGGTTCAACCCGCTACTAGCAAGGTGCACCCAATAAAGGGAGTCCAACCCGCTACTAGCAAGGGGACCTAATAAAGGGGGTCCAACTTGCTACTAGCAAGGTGGACCTAATAAAGGGGGTCCAACCCGCTACTAGCAAGGTGCACCTATTAAAGGGGGTCCAACCTGCTACTAGCAAGGGGGACCTAATAAAGGGGGTCCAATCTGCTACTAGCAAGGTGGACCTAATAAAGGGGGTCCAACCCGCTACTAGCAAGGTGGACCTAATAAAGGGGGTCCAACCTGCTACTGGCAAGGGGGACCTAATAAAGGGGGTCCAACTCGCTACTAGCAAGGTGCACCCAATAAAGGGGGTCCAACCCGCTACTAGCAAGGTGGACCTAATAAAGGGGGTCCAACCTGCTACTAGCAAGGAGGACCTAATAAAGGGGGTCCAACCTGCTACTGGCAAGGGGGACCTAATAAAGGGGGTCCAACTCGCTACTAGCAAGGTGCACCTAATAAAGGGGGTCCAACCCGCTACTAGCAAGGTGCACCTATTAAAGGGGGTCCAACCTGCTACTAGCAAAGTGGACCTAATAAAGGGGGTCCAACCTGCTACTAGCAAGGAGGACCTAATAAAGGGGGTCCAATCTGCTACTAGCAAGGAGGACCTAATAAAGGGGGTCCAAGCCGCTACTAGCAAGGAGGACCTAATAAAGGGGGTCCAACCCGCTACTAGCAAGGGGGACCTAATAAAGGGGGTCCAACCCGCTACTAGCAAGGGGGACCTAATAAAGGGGGGTTCAACCCGCTACTAGCAAGGTGCACCCAATAAAGGGAGTCCAACCCGCTACTAGCAAGGGGGACCTAATAAAGGGGGTCCAACCCGCTACTAGCAAGGTGCTCCTAATAAAGGGGGTCCAACCCGCTACTAGCAAGGTGCTCCTAATAAAGGGGGTCCAACCCGCTACTAGCAAGGTGCACCTATTAAAGGGGGTCCAACCTGCTACTAGCAAGGTGGACCTAATAAAGGGGGTCCAACCTGCTACTAGCAAGGTGCACCTATTAAAGGGGGTCCAACCTGCTACTAGCAAGGTGGACCTAATAAAGGGGGTCCAACCTGCTACTAGCAAGGGGGACCTAATAAAGGGGGTCCAATCTGCTACTAGCAAGGTTGACCTAATAAAGGGGGTCCAACCCGCTACTAGCAAGGTGGACCTAATAAAGGGGGTCCAACCTGCTACTGGCAAGGGGGACCTAATAAAGGGGGTCCAACTCGCTACTAGCAAGGTGCACCTAATAAAGGGGGTCCAACCCGCTACTAGCAAGGAGGACCTAATAAAGGGGGTCCAACCCGCTACTAGCAAGGGGGACCTAATAAAGGGGGTCCAACCCGCTACTAGCAAGGTGGACCTAATAAAGGGGGTCCAACCCGCTACTAGCAAGGGGGACCTAATAAAGGGGGTCCAACCCGCTACTACGGTAGCAAGATGGACCTAATGAAGTGGCCGGTGAGTGTAGATGGCCACGTTGTTCCATATTGGAAAAGAGTCGTCTAGAATTCGGTTGGACGGATATAATAGACATTGCCGACAGATGAAGGCCAGTCTGCTCAGGGTGACACATTCTGCTGGAGATAAGTGATTACCACGAGCTAGACGGCTTCATGTAAGGCTAATGGATGACAATCTGTTACACACAAAGGGTTAATGCGATGCCTTCACTTCTATCCTGTGTGATTTAAAGGCCAGATGCCCTGGTGGGAGTAATGGAGGGGTTGGGTAGGAGGTCAAGTGGTAATCAAAAAAAGCAAAAACAAAACAGAAAAAGAAGTCCAGGCCTCCTCCCCCTGCTGAATAGAACAGTTGCCATTTCACGGCTCAGTGAGCGTCTGACTCCCTCCAGGGTTCTCCCTGACTTGTGACCTCTGCACTCACTACTTAGCACTTTCAAAGGATGCAGGAGCCCCAGAGGGGTGACCTGGGCAGGAATCGCCTCCCAAACCTGCATCAAGATGGGAAGCAAATAGGAGAGGGATAGGAAAACGTCTTATAGAGGGAACATAGAGATCAGAAACTCGGAGAACTTTCTATAAAGTGAGCCTGCGATGGGTGCAAAGTTCAGGAGACATCGGGGAACGCCCGGCCCCCCGTCCGGCCCCCCGTCCGGCCCCCCGCCCGGGCAGATTTAATGTTACACCTGATCCTACAAAACGCATAAACCTCAACACATGGCTCTTATGTACAAATCAGATGGGATTCTTCTTTTTTTACTACCAAGACAGTGAAAGGATGCAACTTTGACCTCAGATTCTTCTGGTACTAATCCAGACTGATTTACTTTTCAATGTAAAGAAAAAAGAATATAGGAGAGGGAATATATTATTAAGTATATATCCATTATAGGTATGAATTATAAGTATATTACATATAGTGAGAATGTTAAAAGATAACTACATTCAAGAATAACATTTTAATATATTGCAGTTTACCAGTCCTTGAATGCGGTAGCTGCATTCGTTTTCATTTTTAGCAAATACAGAAAACACTTGTTGATCCTGCCCAGAGGTCTCCAAACTGCAGCCGTTTGCTTGTGTTTATCTGGTTCCTAGAGCATCATTCCTACCACTGAGACCAACAATGGGGCACCATTCCTGCCACTGACACCAACAATGGGGCACCATTCCTCCCACTGATACCAACGATGGGGCACTATTCCTCCCACTGATACCAACAATGGGGCGCCATTCCTGCCACTGACACCAATGATGGGGTACGATTCCTCCCAGACATCAATGATAAGACACTATTCCTCCCAAGGACATCAATTATCGAGCACTATTCCTCCCACTGACACTAACAATGGGGCACCATTCCTCCCACTGACACCAATGATTGGGTACCATTCCTCCCACTGACACCAACAATGGGACACCATTCCTCCCACTGACACCAATGATTGGGTATGATTCCTCCCACAGACAACAATGATGGGGCACCATTCCTCCCACTGACACCAATGATGAGGCACTATTCCTCCCACTGACACCAATGATTGGGCAATATTCCTCCCACTGACACCAATGATGCAACATTATTCCTTCCACTAACATCAACGATGAGTCACTATTCCTCCCACTGACACCAATGATGCAGAACTATTACTTCTGCTGACACCAATAATGGGGCACTATTCCTCCCACTGACACCAATGATGGGGCACTATTCCTCCCACTGACACCAATGATGCAGAACTATTACTTCTGCTGACACCACTGATGGGGTACTCTTCCTCCCACTGACACCAATGAGGGGACACTATTCCCAGAGGATGGGAGAGACCCTGGAGAAGTTCTTGAGGCAAGCATTAGAGGAGGTGACAAGGTAGTTAGAGAGCAGGAGGTCTTGGGAGGAGCGGAGAAGATGGTTTGGTTGGCATTTTAAAATGAGTTTGGTGATGTAGCTTGGGGTAGAGTTGGGGATAGCTTTGTACATTGTTGTTAGCATTTTGAATTTTACTTGTTGGCTGAATGAAGGCCAGTGGAGGGATTGGCAGAGAGGGGTGAAGGACACTGAATGGTAGTCAGTGGAGGGATCCAAAAAGAAGAGTGGAGGACACTAAATGGTAGCCGATGGAGGGATTGGCAGAGAGGGGTGGAGGACACTGAATGGAAGCCAATAGAGGGATTGGTAGAGAGAGGTGGAGGACACTGAATGGAGGTCAATGGAGGGGTTTGCAGAGTGGGGTGGAGAGCACTGAGTGGAGGTCATTGGAGGGGTTGGTAGAGAGAGGTGGAGGACACTGAATGGAGGTCAATGGAGGGGTTTGCAGAGTGGGGTGGAGAGCACTGAGTGGAGGTCATTGGAGGGGTTGGCAGAGAGAGGTGGGGGACACTGAATGGAGGTCAATGGAGGGGTTTGCAGAGTGGGGTGGAGAGCACTGAGTGGAGGTCATTGGAGGGGTTGGCACAGAGAGGTGGGGGACACTGAATGGAGGTTAATGGAGGGGTTGGCAGAGAGGGGTGGAGAGCACTGAATGGAAGCCAATGGAGGGATAGGCAGAGAATGGTAGGGGACACTGAATGGAAGCCAATAGAGGGATTGGCAGAAAGAGGTGGAAGACACTGAATGAAGGTCAATGGAGGAGTTGTCAGAGTGGGGTGGAGGGCACTGAATGGAGGTCAATGGAGGGGTTAGCAGAGAGGGGTGGAGAGCACTGAATGGAAGCCAATGGAGGGATAGGCAGAGAATGGTGGAGGATACTGAATGGAAGCCAATGGAGGGATAGGCAGAGAATGGTGGAGGATACTGAATGGAAGCCAATGTAGGGATAGGCAGAGAATGGTGGAGGATACTGAATGGAAGCCAATGGAGGGATAGGCAGAGAATGGTGGGGGACACTGAATGGAAGCCAATGGAGGGATAGGCAGAGAATGGTGGGGGACACTGAATGGAAGCCAATGGAGGGATAGGCAGAGAATGGTGGGGGACACTGAACGTTCATGATGGAGTGAAGTGGGATAGCCTATGTAAAGGTAAGCCAGTGAGGAGGGAGCTGCAATAGTACAACATTACAAATGTCTGAAAATATACGCCAATTTGTAAAAAATATATGACGTAAAAAAAAAATGATTGTGCTACCAGCATGATAAATGCTATAAGGCGTACAGCCATGTAAGATTTGGAACAATAGATATGTTTTATATGAGATATTCTGGGCAGTGATAATGTATCATTGTATTGTTGTATTATAATAATAATAATGTATCATTTTATCGTTGTATAATAATAATAATAATAATGTATCATTGTATCGTTGTATAATAATAATAATGTATCATTGTATCGTTGTATAATAATAATAATGTATCATTGTATCGCTGTATAATAATAATAATGTATCATTTTATCGTTGTATAATTAAAATATTGTATCGTTGTACCATTGTGTGGTTACAATACGAAGTCTCCAGTGTGTAGTAGAATTTTGTAGCTTTTTAAATGATTGTATGAAAGATTCTCGGTTACATAATAGGACGTTATGTAGAGGTGAATGGGCTCTCCTAGGACCAATAATATACTTCCTCCCCCTTCTATATACGGCCTCCTCCCTGGTGTTCTGCTGATGTTATCAGACCACGGGCTTCTGGTTTTTCACTCATAACAAATCACTTTGTAGATCACTTGACCTGACGGGTCCTAATGAGGCCAGGTCTATCCTCCAAGGTGCATGTGTTAACACTGACAGGGGTGTCACATAGTTCTCTTGAAAGGAAAAACACTTGCAGTCATACAGATGAATGACACCATGTTTATGTAAGAACATATGAGCGCTGTCCAGGGGTGGTAATATGGGGGGGGGGGGGCGGTAATATAGGCTCACTCTAACCAAGACCGATATTGCAGAAGTTATATTTATAATTTTTCTTGGGGACTAGGACATACCGCCCAACTGTCCCTGATTTTGAAGGACTGTCCATATTTTGGAGCCAAATGTCTCCGTCCCTAATGTTCATCTTCCTGGTCTGAGGTATAGACCTTTACAAAAAAATACTATAGTGATGTATTTGTAAAAAAAATAAATGTTATTCATCCTGCAAAACTGCATGTACATTCATTCTGTAAGAACAGGGAAAACATTGAATCTTACTAGGCTATTTTCTCTCAAGGTTGAATGTTATTCAGTCACAAAGAATAAAGTGGATCAGGAAAATATTGCACAGTGGCCACTAGATGGAGCTGATGATCATAATAAATACGTTTCTTTTTTTCCTGTGATCATCGGTTCCATCTAGTGGCCATAATCTAGTATTTCCTTATTCTTTCTACATTTTATAAGTGAATAGCATTTGATCTGGAGAGAAAATAGTCTAATAACATTTGATTTTGCCCCCGTTCAAACAGGACAAAAGCACATATACTTTCACCGGATGAATAGCTAAGCAATTTAAAAAATATATATATACCCCAAGATTCCCCCATATACAGATAAAGGAGGCTGTGATAATTCGAGGGCTGCATGGGGTCGCATATGGACTCTTGTCCATTCTTCCCATAAGTAATATCGGCAGTTGCTTGAAGTTGGTTGCTTCTGGGGACATCTACATACACGTCTGTAGCTCTTTATCACCCAGTTTAGGATTACCGACACCTTTTTAGTAAATCACTCCTCTAGGTTAACTGATATGTAAAAAAAAAAAAAAAAGAAAGGAGAGAGAAGAGAAAAATTCCTCAGGGACAGATGAGACGATGTACTAACCTGACCTTCCGCTCCAACCAGAGCTTCAGAGACCCTCGGAGCACATGTTCTCCATAAGAGGGAATGAGGATGTCAGCCGGGGGCACATATCATGGGAAGAGTCTAAATATAGAGAACTGACCAGTATATAACCTTTCTGACCATCCCCCGTCAAAGGAGACTGAATGACACCTGAATTGTGACAGCAGCTCTCAGGTCAATACTTATGGGACTGAGCTTCTGTACTCCCTAACCCACTTGTAGGAGCTTCTACGCTCCCTAACCCACTTCTAGGAGCTTCTATACTCCATAACCCACTTCTATGAGCTTCTATACTCCCTAACCCACTTCTAGGAGCTTCTGTACTCCCTAACCCACTTCTAGAAGCTCCTGTACTCCCTAACCCACTTGTAGGAGCTTCTGTACTCCCTAACCCACTTGTAGGAGCTTCTGTACTCCCTAACCCACTTGTAGGAGCCTCTACGCTCCCTAACCCACTTCTAGGAGCTTCTATACTCCATAACCCACTTCTATGAGCTTCTGTACTCCCTAACCCACTTGTAGGAGCTTCTACGCTCCCTAACCCACTTCTAGGAGCTTCTGTACTCCCTAACCCACTTCTATGAGCTTCTATACTCCCTAACCCACTTCTAGGAGCTTCTGTACTCCCTAACCCACTTCTATGAGCTTCTATACTCCCTAACCCACTTCTATGAGCTTCTGTACTCACTAACCCACTTCTAGAAGCTCCTGTACTCCCTAACCCACTTCTAGGAGCTTCTGTACTCCCTAACCCACTTCTAGAAGCTCCTGTACTCCCTAACCCACTTCTAGGAGCTTCTGTACTCCCTAACCCACTTCTAGGATATTCTGTAATCCATAACCCACTTCTAGGATATTCTGTAATCCATAACCCACTTCTAGGAGCTTCTATACTCCCCAATCCACTTATATGAGCTTCTATACTCCCTAATCCACTTCTAGGAACTTCTGTACTCCCTAATGCACTTCTATGAGCTTCTGTACTCCCTAACCCACTTCGAAAAGCTCCTATACTCCCTAATCCACTTCTAGGATATTCTGTACTTCCTAACCCACTTCTAGGAGCTTCTACACTCCCTAACCCACTTCTAGGAGCTTCTGTACTCCCTAACCCACTTCTAGGAGCTTCTACACTCCCTAACCCACTTCTAGGATATTCTGTACTCCCTAACCCACTTCTAGGAGCTTCTACACTCCCTAACCCACTTCTAGGATATTCTGTACTCCCTAAACCACTTCTAGGAGCTTCTACACTCCCCAACCTACTTCTAGGAGCTTCTATACTCCCTAACCCACTTCTAGGAGCTTCTACACTCCCAAACCCACTTCTAGGATATTCTGTACTCCCTAACCCACTTCTAGGAGCTTCTATACTCCCTAACCCACTTCTAGGAGCTTCTATACTCCCTAACCCACTTCTAGGATATTCTGTACTCCCTAACCCACTTCTAGGAGCTTCTACACTCCCTAACCCACTTCTATGAGCTTCTATACTCCCTAACCCACTTCTAGGAGCTTCTACACTCCCTAACCCACTTCTAGGAGCTTCTACACTCCCTAACCCACTTCTGTGAGCTTCTATACTCCCTAACCCACTTCTAGGAACTTCTGTACTCCCTAACCCACTTCTAGGAGCTTCTACACTACCTAACCTACTTCTAGGAGCTTCTGTACTCCATAACCCACTTCAAGGACCCACTTCATCATCCTTAACCCACTTCTATGAGGTTCTATACCCCTTAACACACTTCTATGAGGTTCTATACCCCTTAACCCACTTCTAGGAGCTTCTACATTTCCTAACCCACTTCTAGGAGTTTCTGCATTCCCTAACCCACTTCTAGGACCCACTTCCCTACCCCACTTCTAGCAGCTTCTACACTACCTAACCTACTTCTAGGAGCTTCTGTACTCCATAACCCACTTCAAGGACCCACTTCGAGGTTCTATACCCCTTAACACACTTCTATGAGGTTCTATAACCCTTAACCTACATCTATGAGCTTCTATGTATACTTCTTAACCCACTTCTATGAGCTTCTATACTCCCTAACCCACTAACAGGAGCTTCTATTGTTCCGTACCCACTTCTGCGAGCTTCTGTAGTTCCATCCCCACTTCTAGGAGCTTCTATACTCCCTAGCCCACTTCTATGAGCTTCCTATGAGCTTGCATGCCTCCATACCCACTTCTATGAGCTTCTATACCCCTTAACCCACTTCTATGAGCGTCTATAATCCCCTACCCTTAATGTAAAAGAAAGAAATAGCAGTTTGGACAGCAACCCCAGGGCTGACGGCAGGCCAAACCACTCATAGGAAAATTACCCATGATGCAAAGTCTGCTATAGAAAGGCATCTCTATAGATTCTCCCCAAATTAAGGATGCAGAACAATTCACTGGAACTGATGAGAGTATTTCGGAGACGGTGTTCAGATTGTGTACATCGTTCAGCCCGTCACATGATTGCGCTGCCTATGGTGAATCATAAGGCTTGTTTCTTGGCGAGAGTCTAGATTGTGTATTGACCGAGCTTCGTGATGTGTGAAACCAAATCTAATGAAGGTCAGATTGGAGGGGCATGACACGCGTTGTAAAAGACAAGGCGGTTTTACGAATAACGTTGACATTTGACGTCGCTGTGTCTCCACACAACTATAATATTCTAATGACTGTCAATAGGTAAGTGTACCCGTCATTCATATGAACTGACTGGACCAAGAAACATTCTGTCAATTCACAACTGTGACATCATCCTTGAATGAAGCGGCCTGTGTCTCATGCCGCAGTGATGTCATTTTATGAGGATTTTTTTGTCGATTATTTTAAAAACCTTGACAAGAATAGCAATTCCCACCTATTCATTACAGATTCATATGTGCAGATTTCCCCAAAAGTCTGCACTAAGATACAAGCCAGATTTTAGGCATCCCCCACAACAAAAATCTCATTTTTGGTGGGATACTCCCAAAGGGGTACTTACATCTAAAAAGGACGCAAACTCTGCCACTTTCCTCATTAGAACACTGCAAGTGCAGTAGTGAATTAACAATGAAAAAGTCATTCGCATTCAGATTCACTTTGCACATTGATACAACCAAACAAGCGTTTTTGTCTTCAGAGTAGCAACAAAGTTTATTAAAATTCCTGCAATGTACATAGATCACCCAAAGAAGAGTGTTTTTTTTTTTTACCAATACAAGTGGAGTTACTCTTTAATTCACTTCCACCCCACTGGGTAATCTCCCAAATAATTTTGTAAAAGAGATCCATAAGATTCATTTTAACTCACTTGAATCCCTGGTCACATGACGTGCCTGGTTCCGAGTCTTCTGCAGAGTGGGAGGGTTCTTCTTCAAGGTTCCCCTGTCACTGCCTATTGATGTGGACCCTTCCCATTGCCTATCCTTGTTGGGGTCCTCCCAGGTCCTGAAGGCCCCATTCATGTAGGATGATGTCAGGAAGGAGACCAGCAAGAACAGTCGGTGGTGGATCTTGGCTGCAGTGGGGGATCACTAGTCATCAGTTTTGGAAGAAGTGCTGCGGTGGATCATGTGGCCGCAGACTTTGGGGGAAAATAGGCTAACCCACTTGAGCTTCTATATTCCCTAGTCCACCTATATAAGCTTCTATACTTCCATACCTACTACTATGAGCTTCTATACTTCCATACCTAATACTATGAGCTCCTATACTCCCTAACCCACTTTCTATAGTTTCTATATCTTTGTACCCACTTCTATGAGCTTCTGAATCTTTGTACCCACTACTATGAGTTTCTATACTACCTAGCCCACTTCTATGAGCTTCTATATCTTTGTACCCACTTCTATGAGCTTTTATACTTCCTAGCCCACTTATATGAGCTTCTATACGTCCATAGCCACTACTATGAGCTTCTATACTCCCTAACCCACTTCTATGAGCTTCAATATCTTTGTACCCACTTCTATGAGCTTCTATACTCCCTAACCAACTTCTATGAGCTTCTTTACCTCCATACCCACTTCTATGAGCTTTTATACTTCCATACCCACTTTTATGAGCTTCTATATCTTTGTACCCACTACTATGAGTTTCTTTACCCCCTAACCCACTTCTAATAACTTCAATATCTTTGTACCCAATTCTTTGAGCTTCTATATTCCCTATCCCACTTCTATGAGTTCCTATACCTCCATACCAATTTCTATGAGCTTCTATACTTCCATACCCACTTCTGTGAGCTTCTATATCTTTGTACCCACTACTATGAGTTTCTTTACTCCCTAACCCACTTCTATGAGTTTCTATATCTTTGTACCCACTTCTATGAGCTTCCTTATCTTTGTACCCACTTCTATGAGCTTCTATACTCCCTAGCCCACCTATATGAGCTTCTATACTTCCATACCCACTACTATGAGCTTCTATACCCCCTAGCCCACCTATATGAGCTTCTATACCTCCATACCCACTACTATGAGCTTCTATACTCCCTAACCCTCTTCTATGAGCTTCTTTACCTCCAAACCCATTTCTATGAGCTTCTATACTTCCATACCCACTTCTATGAGTGTCTATACTCCATAACCAATCCTATGGATCTGTAATCCCTAACCCATGTCTATGAGCTTCTATACTTCCTAATCAATTTCTATGAGCTTCTATACTCCCTAACCCATGTCTATGAGCTTCTATACTCCTTAACTCATGTCTGAGCTTCTATACTCCCAAACCAATTCAATGAGCATCTATGCTCCCTAACTCATGTCTGAGCTTCTATACTCCCAAGCCAATTCTATGAGCATCTATACTCGCTATCTCATGTATATGAGCTTCTACAGTATACTCCCTAACCCATTTCTATGAGCTTCTATACTCCCTAACCCACCCACTCCCTAACCGGTGGTAGACCTTGGTTGCATTGGTGGATCACCAGTCAACACTTTTGGAAGAGGTGCTGAGGTGGATCATGTAACGACAGACTCAGGAAGATAGGCTACAGAGCCCATGGTGTTTCTCGTCATTAGGGGAAGAATAGACTTTCCGTTTGTCAGCCAGGCATACGTTGGTAGAATTATGGTGACATGTAAGCAGTAAGCGGCACCTGCTTATGTAATGAACACATTTGGTGTTACACATAGTCCAACAGAACTACAAACTATAAAGAGAAACAGAGTTATTTAAACTGTAAGCCATGTTGATAAAATGCTTTACATTAAGTTGGCCTATCAGGCTTGGAAAATTCACTCCCAGTAACACTGTGAAGTGCTCTGTGGATTCTTGCTGCAGTGATTTACATAGAGCAGAAATCAGGAGGCAGCGGTTGCTTTAGCAGCTCTGTGGTTGCTTTCACTTGTTTTCTGTATCTGCTTTAAAAAAGGAAGTCAATTTATCAAAGAGCAGGAAGCCTAATAACCCGACAGATCTAGATTATCTATAGCTTCTCAGAGAAGGATACATTGTATCTAAAGTGTCCTGCTTGGGAACAGGTCATGGCGAGTTCCTTAACAAGCCTACATTTAATTAAGAGGGAACCCAGGCATGTCATTTAATTGTTTTGTCATGTAGACGGTTGAGGTGGTGTAAATTTAACGGACCGCAGGAGGTAGAAAAAACCATCAGGACTGTCAGGACTATCAGCAGATGTTTGTTTAGGCGGAAGCCGTCTGCGGATAGGATGCTCGGAGATCGGCACGGGCCAGCATTTGTTTGCAATTTATAAAATGTACCTGATTCGGCCCTTCCACTTTTATTTACTGGAGCCGGTCCATTTCTCTCGCAGGCATATGGCCTCTCGTGCCGTGCAATGTTCTCGGCAAACTGGAGAGTAGAACCTGAGTCTGGGCCGGCAGCCAGCAGTCTGGGGGGGGGGGGGGTCACAACCCTTTGCCCTCTCCTCACCACTGCAACTCTTCAGGTTACCACTTATGGAAAACGAATCGCTTCTATTAAAAACAGGAATTTTCCATTGCACTTCTGAATTTTGCCGATAGCTTATTCTAATCAAGTTTTTTTTTTGTTCCTCCTTTTTTTTTTATTCTTTAAAAACTTGTGACATCGTTGAGGAAATGGGGAATTTCAAACCGGAAATAATTACGTTAGTCATCAATACATTTTATTAAATACTTACTGACAGGTTCGAAGGTTGAGAAACCTTAAAGAATCAGACCTAGCTCAGGATGTTTGTAGCTTGTTGGTCTGATGTCTATGGGATTCGGAGATATTGTTCCAGCAGAGACGGGAGGCGGGAAAAGTAACATTGCGGACATTTCAAGCATCAATTAGAAAGAACTAAGTTATGGAACATAGGTGTGCTCAGTCTATTGCATTAGAGCAGGGATATGCAATTAGCGGACCTCCAGCTGTTGCAAATCTACAAGTCCCATCATGCCTCTGCTATTGGGTGTCATGCTTGTGGCTGTCAGAGTCTTGCTATGCCTCATGGGACTTGTAGTTCTGCAACAGCTGGAGGTCTACTAATTGCATATCCCTGCATTAGAGTGTGCACCCCTAAAGCTCAAACACACACGTGTGTGTCTAATTATATATAGCCCTGGCACATTGATCTCCCTGCCAGCACAGTGAAAAAGAAACGCGTAAGGACTTGTCTTATGGCAGAGCTGGTAGGAGGTAGATCTTTCCCATTTTCCCACCGACACACAGGGTGTGCCCAGGCACATGTAACCACCCTGCCTTGGTCCCATTTTATGTAGGAACGTAGGAACGTAGCCACCCTGCCTTGGTCCCACTGTATGTAGGAAAGTGGCCACCCTGTCTTGACCCCCCTCTATGTAGGAATGTAACCCCCTGTCCTGGTCCCACTGTGTGCAGGAACATAGCCACCCTGTCTAGATTCCACTGTATGTAGGAATGTAGCCACCCCACCTTCAGGGCCATCTTTAACGCAGGGCAAAAGGGGCAGCTGCCCAGGGCCCTGTCATTGTTGAGGGGCCCAAAGCAGTTGCCCCTTGAGCCCCTTGGCATAGGTAGTCCTGGACCAGGAGCAAGGAGAAGCGAGAGCCAGGGAGGGAAAAGTGCTCCCTGACCACCAGAAGGTGAGGAGCGGCAGGAGCAACCCTGATGCGGCGGCGCCACCCAGAGGCTGGATTCCTCCAACCTCCTCTCCAAGCTCCAACAGCGGCCCGGAGGACAGGCGGATCAGCCCCTCCCCATGCAGCCAGGGACTGCTAGTGCTACTCGGGACAGTCCGGGGTCTAGGAAGTATCCACTGGAAGGAGCAGAGCACGCCCATCCTCACCACCCAGAAGAAGAAGGGTCCTGCCCACTGCTGGCCAGCGTGAACGTCCTATGGAAGGAGGTACCAGGCATCATACACACCAATACACAGACTGTGACACGGGGTGCACAAAAGGCACTGCAGCCAGGGCTAAGGCCCCCCTTTTTCTTTCTCTCCCAACCGCCCTCTCTCTCTCATCCCCAATCCTCCCTCTCAATTTCACCCACCCCCCTCTCTCTTTCACTCCCTCCCTCTCTCTGAAAGGCAAAACCAGAGAAAATCCCCATTCAACTCAGCAACCCTATCTCTTCCATCTCTCTCTCCCACACCCCTCATCTCTTTCACCCCCTCTCTCACACCACACTCTCAACCCCTCTCTTTCACCCACCCCCTTCTCTCTCACCCCCCTCTCTTTCGCCCCCCTCTCATCCCTCTCTCTTTTACCCACTTCTCTCTCACCACCCTAGCTCACCCTCTCTTTCTCTCTCTCTCTCTCTCTCTAACCCCCCACTTACACTGATCACACCCTCCAATCTCCCCCCCCAATGCCACTGATACCAATCCACCCCTCACCACCACCATTGCCCACACCCTCCCTAGCCCCAGCAACAAATGGGTGAGCGGTAATAATGTGCAGTAACCTCTAGCAACCAAAACCAATCAGCAAGCAGAAATGATGTGCTGTAACCTCTAACAACTAATCAGTGAGGAGTAATGTTGTGCTTTAACCTCTGGCAACCACAACTGTTGCCTGATCTGTTGCACTAAACTGATTTGGAGTTTAGCTGCTATTTACTGTATGTTTCAAAGCAGGTGGAGAGCAATATTGCATGTGGGGGGGGGGGGGGCAAAGAAAACATTTGCCCAGGGTCCAATCAGTATTAAAGACGGCCCTGCCCACCTTGATCCCACTGTATGTAGGAATGTTGCCAACCTCTCTTGATCCCACTGTATGTAGGAATGTAGCCACCCTGTCTTGATCCCACTGTGTGTAGGAACATAGCCAGCCCGTCTAGATTCCACTATATGTAGGAACGTAGCCACCCTCTCTTGGTCCCACTGTATGTAGGAATCGTGCCACCCTCCCTTGGTCCCACTGTGTGTAGGAACATAGCCAGCCCGTCTAGATTCCACTGTATGTAGGAACGTAGCCACCCCGCCTTGATCCCACTGTATGTAGGAATCGTGCCACCCTCTCTTGGTCCCACTGTATGTATGGAACGTAGCCACCCCACCTTTATCCCACTGTATGTAGGAATGGTGCCACCCTCTATTGGTCCCACTGTATGTAGGAATGTAGCCACCCCGCCTTGATCCCACTGTATGTAGGAATGATCCCACTGTATGCGGAAATGTAGCTGCCGTGCCTCGGTCCCACTGTGTATAGGATTCAGACTAGGGACTATGTGGTCCCTAGTCCACCTCAGGAGAAAGCAAGAGAGGGTGGCTACAGTCCTACATACAGTAAGACCAAGGCAGGGTGGCTACATTCCTACATACAGTAAGACCATGTAGAGCGAACGTAGCCACCTTCAAACAGGAAGTTGGATAAAAGCAGCAAAAACAAAGACATTTGGAGAACTGGAGGAGGTTGAGAATAATAGAAGATA
Organism: Lithobates septentrionalis; assembly: GCA_037952835.1. Classification (NCBI taxonomy): domain Eukaryota; kingdom Metazoa; phylum Chordata; class Amphibia; order Anura; family Ranidae; genus Lithobates; species Lithobates septentrionalis. Next base: position 68,730 of record JBBDGP010004660.1, read on the forward strand.
ATTTTTAGAGCTAAGAAGACATACTTGAATGGATTCTATTCTTTTTAAACCAGAGTTTATCGTCGCTTTAACCATCTTCTCACACTTGTTAGGAGAACCTAATGACTCGGCGCAGGCTTGCTGTTAAAAAATTAGATCTGTGGGTGGCCTATCCTGTAACAGATTTTACCTCAATAATCAACGAATAGGGAAGCAATTTGCATTGTAGAGGGAAGCACCTATACGAAATATGATGAAAACATTTTGGTGCGGTAAATATTGTGAAAGTCGATTTATAACGATCGCTTTCAGGTAAACTGTGTAATAAATTAAGACGTGTATTAATGGAAAATCCTTTGCACATAAAACAGAACATTTCCATGCTAATTGATAATGTGAATGCGGTTTTGATGCTTTGTCATCCATCTCTTGTTAACCCACACATGACCCGATTATAGCAGCCTGAAAATTTGGTTGCAGGACTAGGAACAAGGCCAACATTGGACGGGGAAGGTCTCAGACGATGTGCCAATGTAACTTAAATTGCATTGAGCCCATTACAGCGAAGCTTTGTCACCCTGGAGTGCAGGTGGCCCCCGGTTGCTGTCGTCTTGGCACCCCTAACGGTTTTGGCCATCACGGGCACATCATACAAACTCTGCCAGGGTTCTTTTTTTTTTTTCTACGTCTTGGCCAACTGTGACTGGTAGACTGCCTGGGAGTGTTAGCTTGACACAATGTGTAACAGTAATTAAGAAATAAAGCCTCCTGCCCCGGCTTCACAGTAATCAATGCGCTAAGTAACTTCCATGGTCCAATGCTTCAAAAATCACCATTAGCCTACGCCACTTACGGCCAGAAAATTTCTTATTTTCTGCTTTTCATCGTCCACGGACGGGAGGAATCTCCACTTCGCAGTATTTATACATCTGCACTTGCAACGAAGACAATAAACTTGTTCCGAGAGTGTTACGAATCAGAAATTTGTCCCATTTTCTCCACCACCTTCCAGTGCGCGTTTGGCTGCCTGGTTTGAGGTTTCGGTGGCCAAAACAAAAAAAAAATATGACCAGGAGGAGAGGACGGAGGGGTGGAGAGCTGTGTGGACAGTCGTCACAATAAAACACTTCATATATATACTTGGGAGTTCTGTGTAGCTGCTCCTATCTGGGAAGATGTTATCTTTCGAGGCCTTTTTTCAAAAGGTCTTCTGCAAACATCTACACATCTACCGTCTGAGGCTTTGGCCTCACCCCATCTCCTGTACATATATAATATATTCATCATTTATGTGTATAGAATGGACCGATTCTATGGAGAAAGTAGAACAATTCATATCAGCCCAAGGGAGCGAAAATCGAATGTGCCTTCAGACTTGTAAATTTAGGGCTTCAGTTTTGGGTGGCAACCCAAAAGAAGATGCAGAAGCACCTAGAAAAAAAACCCTGCCATAAACAGAAGGCAGGGCTGGCCCAAGACATTGCACTGCCTGGGTCCAAGAATAAAATGCTGCCCCACCCCTCCCCCCCAAAAAAATCACGCCCACCAAAAGGCCCCAACATCCATTATTTTATATTATGGTAATTAAAACTAAAATTAAATTTATCAGGAAGTCAGATTTACATGCAACAGCACCTTATCTATATGCAAAACTATATGACATACCATTATGTTCAATTCCAAAGGGTGGGCTAGGGCAGTATATAGACAGGCTAGGGTAGTAAATGGGCACGCTAGGGTAGTATATGCACAGGCTAGGGTAGTATATGGACAGGCTAGGGTAGTATATGGACAGGCTAGGGTAGTATATGGACAGGTTAAGGCAGTATAGGGGCAGGCTGGGGTAGTATATAGACAGGCTAGGGTAGTATATAGACAGGCTAGAGTATTATATAGACAGGCTAGGGTAGTATAGGGGCAGGCTAGGGTAGTAAATGGACATGCTAGGGTAGTATATAGACAGGCTAGGGTAGTATATAGACAGGCTAGGGTAGTATATAGACAGGCTAGAGTGGTATATAGACAGGCTAGGGTAGTATATAGACAGGCTAGAGTGGTATATAGACAGGCTAGGGTAGTATAGGGGCAATCTAGGGTAGTATATCATGGACAGGCTAGAGTAGTATATGGACAGGCTAGGGTAGTAAATGGACATGCTAGGGTAGTAAATGGACATGCTAGGGTAGTATATAGACAGGCTAGGGTAGTATATAGACAGGCTAGGGTAGTATATAGACAGGCTAGAGTGGTATATAGACAGGCTAGGGTAGTATAGGGGCAATCTAGGGTAGTATATAATGGACAGGCTAGGGTAGTAAATGGACACGTTAGGGAAGTATATGGACAGGCTAGGGTAGTATATGGACAGGCTAGGGTCGTATATGGACAGGCTAGGGTAGAATATGGACAGGTTAACGCAGTATAGGGGCAGGCTAGGGTAGTATATAGACAGGCTAGAGTGGTATATAGACAGGCTAGGGTAGTATAGGGACAGGCTAGGGTAGTATAGGGGCAGGCTAGGGTAGTATATCATGGACAGGCTAGGGTAGTAAATCGGCAGGCTAGGGTAGTATATGGATAGGCTAGGGTAGTGTATAGACAGGCTAGGGCAGTATAGGGGCAGTATAGGGGCAGGCGGAGCAGCCTGGGGGCAGTTGTCATCATCATGACACACAAACTGCTGGAAAAAAAATTTTGGTTGTCAGATTGCTGGGTAAATAAAAGAGAAGGATAGGCGGCCGTGGTTCAATTTTCTGCCCTCTCAAAGTGCTGCCTGGGTCCAATGGACCCACTGGGACCCATTGTGGGGCCGGCCGTTACAGTAGGATATATATATATATATATATATATATATATATATATATATATATATATATATATATATATACACTAAATACAGATGTTGTCCCTGGTGGGAGCTGAATCCACTACCTCAGCACTGCTAGGCCTAATGGTTTCTTATATCTTAGCTGCGGTCAACTTTTGCTCCTGGCCCCAGGTCTGCACATACGCCATAGCTGAGCTGTGTTAGAGGATTGCCCAATGCGTAGGGATTGGCATGCTCATGCTGCAGCTGACTAGGTAGGTCTTACATACATATACCGGTGAGGCGAGAGAGGTCAGATGAAGGACGGAAATTACAGAACCTAATACTACTTCTAGAACTGCTCATCCAGCCCCGCAGGGGGTTGAGGGATCTCCAATAACATGGTTCTTAACCCTGTGGAGCTCCACTTCGTTCTATAAAATCTTCCCAAGTTCCCAAGACCTGGAAGAGAAGGAGGAGAAGATGTCACGGAGGAGCACTGTGGGGTTTTTTTTTCCAGGCAGGAGTTCAGCGGTGAACAGAAAAACCTCCTGCAGTGTCCCTTACCTGAGGATATCAGGACCATGTGCAATGTTGTACAAGGAATTTGATAGAGAAAGTCCATTCTACGCTTTGGGGGGAATATATAGAATTTTTCGTGTAAAAAATAGATCAGCTTAAATCTAACCAAGGTGTGCTAATGTCTTAACCTTGTTTGTATGTTTAATATAGATAGATAGATAGATAGATAGATAGATAGATAGATAGATAGATAGATAGATAGATAGATAGATAGATAGATAGATAGAGGTGGACAGGACCTGCAAGTAATGCAATGGATACCAGCAACCAGAGCGCTGCCCTCCATGCTCAATATGTACAAAAAAAATCCCAAAGTGGGGTTGTAGCTTATATTTTATTATTTATTGAAGGTATTTATATAGTGCTGACACTTTGTTTTTGTTTTTTTAAACCATATACTTTTTTATTGATATTTTCTTTCCACTTTACAACAACACTATTACATACAAAACATTCCCACTGAACATTTAAAAATTTGCATTAACATCAGAACACTAAACACAAAACAAACAAACAAAAAAATAAATAAATAAAAAATAAACAAAAAAAGATAATCCTCATATAGTGCCGAGAATTTACACAGTGCTTTACATGTATATTGTACATTCCCATCAGTTCCCACCCTCAAGGAGCTTACAATTGGAGCGAGGGAGTAAACCCAAACAGGCAGAACATGCAAACTTCAGGTAGGTAGTGATAGTGGTTAGGATTCAAACCAACAACCCTAGTGCCGTCAGGTGGAAGAGCTAACCACTTAGCCACTGGGCTGCCCATAAAATTTTTTTTTTTTTTAATCCAAAAATTTTACCACCTCATTGGCCTAAACTGTTGCCAATATGTTTTAAGTTTTTTGATTTTTCAAAAGGTTTCTACATATTTTTTTTTTTATGCTGCAACTAGACATGTGCAATTCGTTTCTTTCCAAATTAGTTTTTTTTAACGAATTTTCGACAAATTCGTTAATTCGGAAACATCCGAATTAACGAAAACCCGTTTAACTAATTTTTCCGTATATTCGGAAATTCGAATATTCATAAATTCGCAAATTCGAAAATTCGTAAATTCAAAAATTCGGAAATTCGAAAATCTGAAAACCCGAAAATCTGAAATAACAACAAACTATTAAATTATAGGTATTGGAATTTCTATTCAAATTTGGCTGTTAGTGAACGTAACAAATTTGTAAAATCATAAATTCGGAAATTCGAAAAATCTGAAAATTACAAAATACGAAAATAAGAAAGAAGATCAGAAAATTCGAAAGAACGAAAATTTGAAGATTCTAAATAACTAACTAATAATAACTAACTATTAAATTATAGGTATTGGAATTTCCTTTCAAATTTGGCTGTTAGTGAATGTAACGAATTTGTAAAATCATAATTTCGAAAATTCGGAAATCTGAAAATGTGAAAATACAAAAATAAGAAAGAAAATCTGAAAATTAGAAAGAATGAAAATATGAAAATTCTACATAACAACTAACTAACTAACTAACTAACTAACTAACTAGTAATAATAACTAACTATTGAATTATAGGTATTGGAATTTCCTTTCAAATTTGGCTGTTACATGACATAACGAATACGAAATAATGAATACCGTTATCAAATTAATAATAATGGAATAATGGAACTTAACAAATGTAATAATAATAAATAACAATAATAATAATAAAAAACTTTTTATTATTATTATTTATTATTAATTCAATCCGTTCCATTTGTTTAAATGCGGCATTTGTTATTTCGGATAATTCATAACTTCGGATAAATTCGTATTTGTTATGTTCACTAACAGCCAAATTTGAAAGCAAATTCTATGACCTATAATTTAATAGTTAGTTATTATTAGTTAGTTAGTTGGTTATTATTTCGAATTTTCGGATTTTCGTTCTTTCAAATTTTAGGATTTTCTTCCTTAATTTTGTATTTTCGAATTTACGAATGTTCGAATTTTCGAATTTTCAAATTTATGAGCTTTCAAATTTACGAATTGCGATCATAATGAATAATCCGAAAAAAAAACGAACAAAGGTTTCGGCAGTGCACATGTCTAGCTGCAACCCCCTCTGGATATATATATATATATCTATATATATTTAAAGGTATATTTCTATATACAGGAACACTGTAAGTAAGGTAAACTGCAATAACAACTCGAATATTTGTTTCCTAGACACAAGCCACATCACCACATTTCCCTTTAACAGTAATAAGGATAAATAAATGTAATAAATAAACTGCGTGAAATATACACTCCAGAAATAAAGATGCCACGAGAAAGTGAGGGCCCCAAAATAAGCCCCTCCACATACAGGTATCACCCTACAATATACAATATAGCTGATATGATTGTGGTTGATGACAGACACATCTCCTATAGATGGATTGAGAAGGCTACAGAGGGAGAGGAGAACAATCATAGACTAAATAATATCTGCAAAAAATATTATTTCCTTTTATTTCCACTTTTAGTTGAAAATGTTTAAAAAGTTTTCTAACAACTCATATTTTTCGGAAGTAAAATTAAATCAAGCAAAAAAAAAAACTTTTGGACTTGGGGCTGGGCCGAGGTGTAGACAGAAGAAGTGGCCACCTTGTTGGGCTTCATTTGAGGTGGTTCACAGCTCATTGTGGGGGGGGGGGGGGGGGGGGCTTTTTTGCCTTGGGTGTAAAGGGCCTTGTCCTGGCACCCCTTGAACTTTTACATTTAGGCAAACGGCATTACACAAAGTGCCGTTGCCTACGAGTAATGAGACAGAAGTTTCGATGATTCTCTGATATGACTACACCAGCCTTAGAAAAGTTAGACTTGACAAAATGCCCCCCCCCCCCCATCATCCTGCAGCTGATGCATTAAACCCTTTAAGTGCTCAGCACCGCTCCAAGCTTCTCCGTCCCTATCTGTCCTCCATAGCACTTGTGTCTGGCGGGTGAAGGGCACCACCCCCCCTATGGTTCGGAAGCAGCTCATTAGTGTCGACCCCTAACAGCACTGAAAGGGTAAAAACACAACAACTGCGGCGCTCCTGAAAATGATCATTAGCCCCTCGCCCCGGTCCCAGCGCCCCCCACCCCCCCTCCTTTCCTCCCAGAGGTTTTAATATGCAAGGAGTAGTGTTCACACGTCTGGGTGTATTGATATCACATTGCCCCGTTCAGGGCTGTCACTGGGACATTCAGCGTGTAATGGCCCCCTAAGGTGCAGCCTTTGCCGGCTCTCAAAGATCGGCCACAAAAACTGCTCAGAGTTTCACGCAAGGTGACACAATAAAAGGCATCTCACGGCGTCGGACATGCTTCAGAAAAGGCTAAAGATGCCCAGCTCCCTCCCCAAGTTCCTGTCACTCATTGCCTCCTGATGGCCGCCACCATTCATAACCTAAGTGAAGGCCAGCATAAAGAGCTAGAATCAGCAGAACAGGCCAGGTACAACACTCACTACGGTTATATATCATGAGGATGCTTCCAGGAGCCATACAGATCATAGGATATTATAGAGGAAGGACTCGGGTTATGCATTGTGGAGATGCCTCCAAGAACAATCAGACCATAGGATATAGAGAAGAACTTCGGTTATGTATCATGGGAATGCCATGGAATAGGGATGCTTCCAGGAGCAACCATAGGATATTATAGAGGAAGAACTCAGGTTATTCATTATGAGGATGCTTCCAGGAGTAATACAGACCATAGGATATAGAGGAATAACACTAACCACTAGTCCACATATATATATATATATATATATATATATATATATATATATATATATATATATACACAGAGAGAGAGAGAGAGAGAGAGAGAGAGAGTGAAATAGATACATAGTATCTATTTTATTTACTAAAGCTGGAGAGTGCAAAATCAGGCCCACTTCTGCATAGAAACCAATCAGATTCCAGGTTTTATTGCCAAAGCTTAATAGAACAAGCTGAGGTTAGATGCCGATTGGCTGCCATGCACAGTTGCACCAGATTCTGTGTGCTCCAGCTTTAATAAATCTACCCCATAGTTACATAGATACATGTTACATAGTGGCATCACCCCCCCCCCCCCCTCTTAAAATATTCATATTTTGTTGCTATGCAGTCTGAAATGAAGAAATGAAGACAGACACATTTTTTTGTTTTATCCAGCTGTATTCACTAAGTGCAGCTTATAACATCCAAGTGAAAGATATAGCACCAACATTTTGATAAAAAAATAAAAATAAATCACTGAGTAGGAAAAAGGAATAACCCCCCCCGTGTCAGTATTTTGTTGATCCACCTTTTGCTTTAATTCCAATCTGTTGGGTTTTGTCTCTACTAACTTAGCACATCTAGACTTTGCAATATTCACCTGCTCTTCAATGCAGAACTGCTCAAGTTCGGTTACATTTGATGGTGGCCTTTGGGGACTGCAGTCTTCAATCATTCCACAGATTTTCAATGGGGTTTAAGTCTGGGCTCTGATTAGGCCATGCAAGGACATTCACCACCTTCTCCTAAAACCACTGTGTGCTCATTGGTGGACATTCCTGCCTTCTGCCCCAACACTGTGTGCTCATTGTTGCTGTTTGCTTTGTCTCATTGTCATGTTGGAAGGTAAATCTTCTTCCCATTGACCACTTTCCGACAGCAGAGGGCAGCAGATTTTCTTCAAGAATTTGATGGTATTTTGCCCCATCCATTTTTCCTTCTACCCTGACAAGTGCTCCAGTCCTGCTGCAGAGAAACACCCCATAACAGGATAATACCACCTCCAAACCAGGATATTACCACCCCCCATAACAGGATATTACCCCCCATAACAGGATATTACCCCCAATTTGATGGCATTTTGCCCATCCATTTTTCCTTCTAGTCCCTGCTGCAGAGAAAACAACCCCCATACCAGCATAATACCCCCATAACAGGATATTACCACCCCTCATAACAGGAACTTTCCCCTCTATAACAGGATATTACCACCCCCATAAGAGGATATTACCCTCTCCATAACAGGATATTACCCCCCCTCCCCCATAAGAGGATATTACCCTCTCCATAACAGGATATTACCCCCCATAACAGGATATTACCACCCCCATAACAGAAACTTACCCCCTCCATAACAGGATATTGCCACCCCCCATAAAGGATATTACCCTCTCCATAACAGGATATTACCCCCCATAACAGGATATACCACCTCCATAACATGATATTACCCCCCCCCCCCCCATAACAGGATATTACCACCCCCCCATAAGAGGATACTACCCTCTCCATAACAGGATATTACCACCCCCATAACAGGAAATTACCACCCCCATAACAGGATATTACCACCCCCATAACAGGATATTACCCCCCCCCCATAACAGGATATTATCCCCCATAACAGGATATTACCACCCCTATAACAGGATATTACCCCCCATAACATGATATTACCCCCCCCCCATAACAGGAAATTACCACCTCCCCCATAACAGGATATTACCACCTCCATTACATGGATATTACCACCCCCATAACAGGATATTACCCCACATAACAGGATATTATCCCCCATAACAGGATATTACCACCCCTATAACAGGATATTACCCCCCCATAACAGGATATTACCCCCCCCCCATAACAGGATATTACCCCCCCCCCATAACAGGATATTACCACCCCTATAACAGGATATCACCACCCCCATAACAGGATATTACCACCCCCATAAGAGGATATTACCCTCTCCATAACAGGATATTACCCCCATAACAGGATATTACCCCCCCCCCCCTAACAGGATATCACCCCCTCCATGCTTTACTGTAGGAATGGTGTTATTTGGATGGATTTCCACCAGACATGTTGTTTGGTGTTGAGGCCACATTATTACATTTTAGTCTCATCTGACCAGAACACCTTTCTCCATGTGGCCTCAGAATCTTCAAAGTGCGTTTTGGCAACGCTCAGTGGTGACTGCATGGGGTCTTTCTTGAGCAGCGGCTTTCTTTTCTTGCACCCCTTCCCCCCAATACAAGCCATATTTGTGGAGGATTTGTGATATTGGTGTCACATGCACACAATGACCGCTCTTTGTCAGGGTTGCTGTAGGTCTCTTGGTTTCCTCTCTGACCACTTTCCTCCTGGCTCTTCCATTCAGTTTGGAGTAACGTCCCGATCCAGGGAGGGTTTGTGTTGTACCAAATACCTTCCACTTCTTAATAATAGACTTCACTGTGCTTCTAGGCATTGATAAAGCCTTTTATTTATTTTTTTGTATCCGTCTCTGGCTTGTGCCTGTCCACAACTTTATCCCGGAGATCCCGGTGGCAGCGCCTTGCCACCCATTGATTGTTAGCTTCAGTTGCACTAAATGCTCCAGGAAAGCTCTTTTCATGCTGAGCTAATCAAAATGACCGCAGCTGATCACAGTAGGAGAGTCAAATAGCTTTGTTTGCCATTGAGAAGGTGATTAGCTACATCTGATTGCGTTTACAAGTTGCTTTTAGGAGGGGGTGATGGAGTTTTAATCCAGGGACTTTAACTATGAGGCTCCCTGAAATGAGGGGCAGTTGAGTCGTTGATGGTGGCAGGCACTCACGCAGGGCGCACGGGTGCCGCCTCCCCAATCCAATGCGCCTGGCCCTAATCTACATTCCAGGGAGCAGGATGCATGGATTCCAATAGGGTTTTTTTTTCTGGAAGCACGTGATTGGAGACTGAGGCTCTAATTGGCCTCAAAAAAAGGGCGAGCCTGAGGGGCGCAGAGCACTGAACCTTACGGACTAAGACTGGGATGCCATTAAAGTTCATGTGCAGGTAAAGGCAGGCACAGAGCGGGGGGCTCGGACGTGACGTCACCACGCACGCCGTTGTGTAACATTAGTGAAAATAATATTCGCTAACGTCTTCCTTTTTCTCCTGACGGCCTAATCGTATCTCAGGACCCGCTTCCTGATTGGGTCCTAAGACCCCATTGGCCGGATTCCAGGACTCCTGATTGGCCGGGAGAAGACCACCAGGACTCTGGGATGGGACAAAGGTAAGTGTGGGGCTGGCGGGGGGGGGGGGGGGGAGAGCGAAGTGGCAATCGACGGGGGGGTGGGTGGTGCTAGGGTAGCGGCGACCGATCGAGCGATGACGGGGGGCAGTTGTGAGAGTGTGTTATGATGGTGGTCAGATGGTTGGTTGGCTGGCTGGGTGGCCCCCCCCCCCCCCAAGAAATTTGAGCACCAGCCGCCACTGGTCATTGACTGCAGTTTTAAAATGCATCCATGAAAAAAAAGCAACGTTATACTCTCCAATATATTGGTGAAGCGAGACTCTGGGATCTCCTGATGGAGGATAGCAGTTTGTGATGTGGTCGGGCTGGGAATGAAAATTTTATTGCAGACACAGGGAGCGATGATAGATTCGGCCAACGCTGGAAACACAATCTGCGGAAAGCTCCCTGTGGTTTAGAGCCGGGATTTTGGGGCCTGTAGATAATAACATAGAAAGTGTTCTTCATCTGCTGTGATTTCAGAGCGAGCGTTTCCAGAGATCTCACCCCGCGTCCCCCTCCGATTGTTATCACTCTTCTCTATTAGAGTCTCATAATTGCAGACATATTCCAGGTCCGGCTCCAAAAAAACACGACGCAGCCTCTAGATGGAGGAACGCGGCTCTTGTCACTAGAAATGACGCTTTAACCCTTTCGCTGCCGCAACCTTTTTTTTTTTTTTTTTTTTTTTTTTGCACACACGCTCTTTAAAAAAAAAATTTTTAGGCCTGAAGATTACTCAACCCCCCCCCCCCCCCCCCCCACAAACATTTCACTTTCTAAAAGTAGACACCCTGGAGAATGAAATTCTGGATTTTTATGTCACATTAAATATATATTAAAGTTAATTTTAGGGCACACAAATGTGTTACCCAATTTTGTTTGGGTGAAACATAAAAGATGAGGTTGCACCGAGTAAATAGATACCCAACATGTTAAGCTTTAAAATTATGTACACCCATAAAACGATGACAAACTTTGATACCGTAAATTTCATAGGGGACGTTGTTAAAGCCCCTGCAGGTCATCAGTTTAATGTTAATAAGTGGCCTAGAATTGATGCTCTGCAGCCATATGGGACATATGTAGCCAAATCAACATTTTTCAGGAGTAGGTGCCTCCGATATGTAGAGATGGGGTGGGGCTCAAAATTTATTTTGTCGGGGGGGGGGGGGGTAGTTTAAGTGCTTGGGTGTAACTTTCATTTGGAATGAATGAAACCCAACCCCTAAAAAACAACCCCCACACCATAATCCCCCCTCCACCAAATGGTTTGGACCAGCGCACAAAGCAAGGTCCATAAAGACATGAATGAGCAAGTTTGGGATGGAGGAACTTGACTGGCCTGCACAGAGTACTGACCTCAACCCCGTAGAACACCTTTGGGATGAATTAGAGCGAGGAGACTGTGAGCCAGGCCTTCTCGTCCAACATCAGTGCCTGACCTCACAAATGCACTTCTGGAAGAATGGTCAAAACATTCTCATAGACACCCTCCTAAACCTTGTGGACGGCCTTCCCAGAAGAGCTGTAGCTGCAAAGGGTGGGCCAACTCCATATTGAACCCTACAGACTAAGACTGGGATGCCATTAAAGTTCATGTGTGTGTAAAGGCAGGCACAGAGCGGGGGGGCTTGGACACTCCTAAACCTTGTGGACGGCCTTCCCAGAAGAGGTGAAGCTGTTATGGCTTCAAAGGGTGGGCCACCTCAATATTGAACCCTACGGACTAAGACTGGGATGGCCATTAAAGTTCATGCATGTAAAGGCAAGCGTCCCAATACTTTTGGTAATATAGTGTGGATGCTCAATGCATGTACTCAATGATAATACCTTATAGCTCCCACCTGAAGTAGGCTTAATGGACTTTATATTCTAAGGCTTTAGACTCTCAGATCGAAGCGTTGCGCCAAAGCCTCTCAATCACCACCTTCAGAGAATAATCCGACCCTAAGAGCTGGCACTCTAATTGGACATCAAACGCTTAAGCTGTCCACCCCATTATGTATTCTTCCTGATATCCGTCCACATAATGAGCTGATCAGAAATTTCGTTTTCTACGGGCTTTTCACCCCCGCCATGCCAATGTGAGTATCAGATGAAAATCCCCATTGCAATGAATATAAAGCCAGATTTCACTCATGAATGAGGCCGGCGCGGTGCCGCTGCAAAGGATCATGGGAGGGACAGAACCTGGATTGCGCTTTGACATCCACAACCTAAAAGGTCTCTTGTGTCACGGTTGGCTGGTTTAGCTTTAGTTAAAAAAAAAAAAAAAAAGAAAAGAAATAAGCCCGATCCCGTATTCCCCCCTCCTGAAATATTGCTTTGCGGCTTCTCTAACTCCAGCTGAGCTGTAAATCACTTTTCATTTTGCGAACCCCGCTCCCCGGCCTGTTTGGTATTCAGGGGCACTCCGCCGGCCCAGAGTGTCATTCTGCTCGGGCCAAACGCCTTGATTAAAACACATATCAGATATTACTGGCTTTATTTTCCTTCCATTGCCGCACGCCATGGATTCTACACTACATTAAATGGTAATAAAGTGGATGGCGGTGGGGGGAGGGGGAGGGGTGGAGAGTACAGAGAGCGACCGCGGCGTACCTTCGTAATGGTGCGACAGGGTACAATGGCGTTTCACCGCCATCGCTGGACCTCTCTGTTCCTGTCGTCTGGTGACCGAATTCAGAAAAAATGTTATTTATTAGCCAGAAAGCTACAGCAATCTGTTTCCAGCTGTTTCCAGGGTTCGGGGGTCTCCGTGCCCGGGATTTTGATGTTTTGTGGCAGCGCTCCTCGAACTCTCGTCCCCACCCCCCCTCCCCCATCAGACCTGTCATAACTGTAAGGAAAGAGCAGCTGGGAATCCAGATAGTTGTGTTTCTTTTCTTACAAAGTGAGGCCGCGGGGAGATTAAGAGTGGCTGTAGTCTGTCTGCCAGCTCCCTCCATTATATTAATGATATCCACCAAAGGTCTCCGTTATGGGCTTCCTGCGTTCCTCCAGCTGTCCGGGAACTACAAGTCCCAGGTCTCAACAGCTGGAGGGGCCAAATGTTGTCCCAAAACTCCCATCATTTAGCCTTTCCTAATGGGAATACTTTTTATTTATTTATTTTTTAAACACATTTTATTTTGAGGAAGATACAAGGATCCAATAATTATCCACATCAGCCATAGAGGCTTTACAACATGTCTATAGAACACAATTCATATTAATCCATTGTAATTTCAAGTATTTTTTTAGATAGATGTGTGAATGTGACCAGCTGGCCTCTATCTCATACCAAAACATGCTTATATCCATATACATAGTTACATAGATTGTAAAGTTGAATAAAGATCCGCCATTCCCTATAATTGAGGTCCTCCTTCCCCCATAACCAAGGTTCTCCATGCCCCATATCAAGAGTGTTCCATACCCCATAACTGAGGTCCCCAATTCCCTATAACTGAGGTCCTCCATCCCCCATAACGGAGGTCATCCATCCCCCATAACTCCATCCCCCATAACTGGGCTCCCCATTCCCCCTTAATTAAGGTCCTCCATTCCCTAGTACTAAGCTTCTCCAACCCTCATAACTGAGGTCCTCCATTCCCATAACTAAGATCCGCCATTCCCTATAATTGAGGTCCTCCTTCCCCCATATCCAAGGTTCTCCAACCCCCATAACAGATGTCCTCCATCCCCCATAACTGAGGTCCTCCATTCCCTATAAGTGAGATCCTCCTATTCCCCATAACTGAGCTGCTCCATACCTCGTAACTGAGCTCCTCCATCCCCCATAACTGAGGTCCTTCATTCCCCATAACTGAGCTCCTCCATTCCCTAAAAGAGGTCCTCTATTCCCTCATAACTAAGATCCACCATTCCCTATAATTGAGGTCCTCCTTCCCCCATATCCAAGGTTCTCCATCCCCCATAACAGATGTCCTCCATCCCCCCATAACTGAGGTCCTCTATTCCCTATAACTGAGGTCCTCCATCCCCCATAACTGAGGTCCTCCATCCCCCATAACTCCATCCCCCATAACGGAGGTCATCCATCCCCCATAACTCCATCCCCCATAACTGAGCTCCTCCATCACCCATAACTGAGCTCCCCATTCCCCCTTAATTAAGGTCCTCCATTCCCTAGTACTAAGCTCCTCCATCCCTCATAACTGAGGTCCTCCATTGCCATAACTAAGATCCGCCATTCCCTATAATTGAGGTCCTCCTTCCCCCATATCCAAGGTTCTCCATCCCCCAAACAGATGTCCGCCATCCCCCATAACTGAGGTTCTCCAATCCCTATAACTGAGGTACTCCATCCCCCATAACTGAGGTACTCCATCCCCCATAACTGAGGTCCTCCAACCCCCATAACTGAGATCCTCCTATTCCCCATAACTGAGCTGCTCCATACCTCGTAACTGAGCTCCTCCATCCCCCATAACTGAGGTCCTTCATTTCCCATAACTGAGCTCCTCCATTCCTTAAAAGAGGACCTCTATTCCCTCATAACTAAGATCTGCCATTCTCTATAATTGAGGTCCTCCTTCCCCCATATCCAAGGTTCTCCATCCCCCAAAACAGATGTCCGCCATCCCCCATAACTGAGGTTCTCCAATCCCTATAACTGAGGTACTCCATCCCCCATAACTGAGGTACTCCATCCCCCATAACTGAGGTCCTCCAACCCCCATAACTGAGATCCTCCTATTCCCCATAACTGAGCTGCTCCATACCTCGTAACTGAGCTCCTCCATCCCCCATAACTGAGGTCCTTCAATTCCCATAACTGAGCTCCTCCATTCCTTAAAAGAGGACCTCTATTCCCTCATAACTAAGATCTGCCATTCTCTATAATTGAGGTCCTCCTTCCCCCATATCCAAGGTTCTCCATCCCCCATAACAGATGTCCTCCATCCCCCATAACTGAGGTCCATCATCCCCCCATAACTGAGGTCCTCTATCCCCCATAACCGAATTCCTCCATCCCCCATAACTGAGCTCCTACACCCCCCATAACTGAGGTCCTCCATAACTAAACTCCTCCATCCTCCATAACTAAACTCCTCCATCCCCCAAATTTGAGGTCCTCCAGCACCCTTATTAGCTTTGTTACCCTTCTATGGACTGTCGCCAGTTCAAGCACATCCTTCCTGAGACTTGTTGGCCAGAACTGAACCCTATGCTTAAGATTTACATTTTCTAATGTGATAAAATGTAACACATTAACAGCTTTGTCTCACTTTCTGAAGCTATGAGGGCAGCAAATAATAATACTTTCTCCTAAACCTGAGACTCAGAACTTCTTATTTTCTGCATTCACCTTATGCCGCGTACACACGGTCGGACTTTCCGGCATACTTGGTCCGGCGGACCAGAGTGTGCCGGACAATCCGCCCGTGTGTAGGCGCCGGCGGACTTTTCCGGCGGACTTTTTCCCAAAAGCCCGCCGGACCTAGATTTGAAACAAGCTTTAAATCTTTCCGTCGGACTCAGTTTCGGGCGGAAAGTCCGCTCGTGTGTGTGCTGGTCCGACGGAAAGCCCGCTTGTGTGTATGCTGGTCCGACGGACCAGATACGACACGAGGGCAGGGTATTGCATCTCGCGCTCGCTGCAATAGGAAAAACAAATTTTCCTATTGCGGCGAGCGCGGAGCATACCAGGCCCTTAGGTCTGGTATGGATTATAAAGGGAAGCCCCTACGCCGAAAAACGGCGTGGGGTCCCCCCTAAAATCCATACCAGACCCCGATCCGAGCACGCAGCCTGGCCGGTCAGGAAAGGGGGTGGGGACGAGCGAGCGCCCCCCCCCTCCTGAACCGTACCAGGCCGCATGCCCTCAACATGGGGGATGGGTGCTTTGGGGGAGGGGGGCGCCCTGCGGAGCCCCCCCCCCAAAGCACCTTGTCCCCATGTTGATGAGGACAAGGGCCTCTTCCCGACAACCCTGGCCGTTGGTTGTCGGGGTCTGCGGGCGGGGGGCTTATCGGAATCTGGGAGCCCCCTTTAATAAGGGGGCCCCCAGATCCCGGCACCCCACCCTATGTGAATGAGTATGGGGTACATGGTCCCCCTACCCCTTCACCTTGGTAAAAAGTGTAAGTAATAAAACACACTACACAGGTTTTTAAAATATTTTATTAAACAGCTCCGGGGGGGGGGGGGGATCTTCCTCCAGCTTCGGGGGTCTTCTTCCGGCTTCGGGGGTCCCTCCGCTTCATCTTCTCCCGGCGTCCGGTTGGTTCTTCTCCGCTCTCTTCTCCCGGTGTTCCAGTTCTTCGGCCGGCTCCTCTGCTGTCTTCAGGTAGCTCTCTTGCCAGCAGTTTTTTCGGCGTAGGGACTTCCCTTTATAATCCATACCAGACCTAAGGGCCTGGTATGCCCCGCAACGGGGCTCGCAAGGTGTCAATCTCGCCGATAAAAGCGGCAAGATTGACATCCTTTGCTAGTCCCGTCGCACCTGAGTCACGTTCAAAATGAACGGACTTGTCCGTGTGTGGGCAAGTCCGTTCATTCTGAAAGTCCGCCGGAACTCCGGCGAAAGTCCGTCGGAAAGACGGGCGGACTTAGCCCGCCGGAAAGTCCCGGCGTGTGTGGGCAAGTCCGTCCGTTTTAAAGTCCGGCGCACCTGGCGGACAAAGTCGGTCGGAAAGTGTGCCGGACCAAGTAGGATAGAAAGTCCGACCGTGTGTACGCGGCATTACTTAAAGATTATTTGGGGGGGGGGGGGGGGGGCAATGGGATGCTTGATGTGTCTGTGCTCGCCCCTAACTCCTATCCTGCTATCTGATTCTATTTTTGTACATTTTTCTTTCCAAAAGTGTGTAAATGCTGAATACATTCTAGCTCTGGTTCCGTCATTTCAGATACAGTGAAGCTGTGCTGCTTTACTATCACAAAAAAAAACAAAAGAGTATGTGGCCCTGGCAGGAGGACTGCAGGCCCTATCAGAAGTATTGAGATGTATGGTAAAAATGGCCTTTAATTAAAACCAGTAAAGCATTTACAAATATCTAAAAAAAAAAACAAGAACCAAGTGAAGATTTTTCCACCTCGAGGTCCCATTACACGTCACGTCTTTGTGTTCTATTCAGATGGGCAGACCGGCAAATTCCTGCAGACACACATTTCGATTAAAAAGTCGGCTGACCTGAGAGGGACAAGGTCATCTCCCTACTCCAGCTAAGAGGATTAACTAAAATTACTGAGCAGCAAATATACGGACAAGGTGGGCACATTTCCAGAGATTATCTGGATAGGTGTACACGGCTCCAAGCTGGAAGTGTTAATAGTTCTGAGCTGGAGGCTGTTAATTGCATCATTATGGAGTAATCAGGATGAAAGCCTCCCCTGTACATTGAGTATAGAGCTAATTTCATCCAAAGATCTGGCTATGGGGGCGGCGAGGGGGAATCAGCGAAGCTACACATTCCAATCACATTTTTTCTCTTCAGTTAAAGGGGATTGTTGGTAAAAATATAAATTTCCATATTTCATATTTGTTTTCTAAAATCTTAGAGCTTATTGGCTCTTTAAAGCTAGGAGAGCTACTAACATGCAAATGATCTGTTCTACTGAGCCCGAATAACACTTCGAGATAATTGGTGGTCAATGGAAGGGGGTCGGAGTCTGTGCCCACCTCCAGGGCCGGGACAAGGGGCGGCTCCCCCCCCCCCCCCCGGTGCAGCAAACTCATGTAAGTGAGGCACCGCAAGGTGAATTTCCACCACTGTAGCATTTTAGGTTTTTAAGTTTTAGGGAGGGGGAAATTGTACTAAAGACACGGTGGGGGGGGGGGGGGATTAACAGAGGTGTTTCACAGGCGTTAACAAGGCGATTTGTGCTGGGGGGGAGGATTCATGCTGTCTACTTAGGTGGCGCTCGCCCACAGCACTGCCGCAGTTGGAGAGGAAGTCAAGAGGAACATGTTTCCTCTATGGTTTCCTGATTGGATGCTGCTTCCTCATGTGACCCTGGTGGCCATCTTGGGTCAGGCAGAACCTATTTAGGGCCCTGGCTCCACAGGCTTGACGTGCATTTGCAAGTGGGTAGAGTAGGGACAGGTACTCCGTCTGTTAAGGGACAGAATTAGCGGAACAGAAAGGGTCCGAGTGAGGAGGGAAAGCATAGGGATTGCAACTTCTCTGGAGGCCACATTCCGCCCCTCTTAAAAGTTGCTGTCAGTTCGGCTGGAACCTGCTCTCTACACGCTGTTAGAATCCGTGAGTGTTCCCGGTTGGGTTGTCTTCCCCCCAGGTTTACTGTGAACTGGTTTTGCATTGCTTCAATATAAGTTCCTGCATCATACTTGGACTGTGTGCGTTATTGCTACCGCACCGCGCTGCACCCCACCTACAAGGTGAAGTTAGAAGCTGATTGGGTGCCATGCATAGCTGTTCCAGATTTTGTCTGCTCCAGTTTTGATGTATTCCCTTCTTAGTCTTTCTACCTGTGATTTACCTGACATTAATGTGTGTTAAGAAGTTGTTGTTTTTTTACCATTTATAGAAGAAAAACACTTTTTATTGTTTTTTTTTTTTTTTTAGGGAATCGTCTGGACGAGGGATCAGATGTGGAATCAGAACCAGATCTTCCACTGAAAAGAAAGCAGCGACGTAGTCGTACAACCTTTACGGCAGAACAGCTAGAGGAGCTGGAGAAGGCTTTTGAGAGGACACATTATCCAGATATATACACCCGGGAGGAACTGGCACAGAGGACCAAGCTGACTGAGGCCAGAGTGCAGGTAGGACGAGGATCTTTACTGTGTATTTGTATCCACGCTTAGTTATTCATTGTCAGACCGCTACATCTTATCAGCCTTTGGATGTAGTCACAGATGCCAGTCTACTTTCCTAAGTTCATTCTTGCCCAAATTAACCAAACAAACAAGGTTGCGGGTTCAGATTCTGGAAATTAGGGATATCTGATAGGAATAATCTTTGTGGTAAAGTGAGAAGCCACCACTAGCTACTATTAAATACCTCCTGGGAGGCTCACCAAAGAGCTGTACAAGAAACTGGGAGAATAACCTGGGGCACATCCAGCATGGTGAAGGTGCTGTATCTCCCAGATAGCCTGGGAGCATCATGAAGTACCCAAGGAATAGATGGAGGGTAGGAATGGGCAAAGGGAATTCTGAACTGACCCCATCTAGGGTTCTGTGTTTCCCAAAGGACCTCAGAACATCATGAAGTACCCCAGGAATAGATGGAGCATAGGAATGGGCAAAGGGAAGTCTGAACTGACCCCATCTAGGGTGCTGTATCTTGTAGACTGCCTCAGAACATGAAGAAGTACCTCAGGAATAGATGGATCTTAGTAATAGGCAAAGGGAAGTCTGAACTGACCCCATCTAGGGTGCTGTACCTCCCAGATGGCATGGGAACATCATGAAGTACCCCAGGAATAGATGGATCATAGAAATGGGCAAAGGGAAGTCTAAACTGACCCCATCTAGGGTGCTGTATCTTGCAGACTGCCTTGGACCATCATGAAGTACCCCAGGAATAGATGGATCTTAGTAATGGGCAAAGGGAAGTCTGAACTGACCCCATCTAGGGTGCTGTACCTCCCAGATGACCTGGGAACATCATGAAGTACCCCGGGAATATATGGATCTTAGTAATGGGCAAAGGGCAGTCTGAAATGACCCCATCTAGGGTGCTGTACCTCCCAGATGGCCTGAAAACATCATGAAGTACCCCAGGAATAGATGAAGCATAGGAATGTGCAAAGGGAGATCTGAACTGACCCCATCTAGGGTGCTGTACCTCCCAGATGGCCTGGGAACACCATGAAGTACCCCAGGAATAGATGGAGCGTAGGAACAGAAAAGGGAAATCTGGACCGACTGGTTCAGCTTGCTTCCCCCACAACCCATTGAGATAATGGGTGAAGTTTAATATTTATTTCTTTAACATTGTGCCACAAAATTCAGCATCCCATTACAGAATACATAGACCATTCTAATTAATCCCCACCCAAGTGGAGTTTATATTCTGAAATCCTCACCACAGTTGCACATACGCACACACACACACACACAAGCACATTGCCTACCAAAAGGACATGCAAGAGCACGCAATCATTGATAGCAATGGGACTCGGTATCTCAGCACTGCCAGTATGCCCAGCAGCTTAACCTTCCAAAGGGACATCCAATACCACTCAAACAGTGATAGGAATGGGACCAAAGATTCCAGCACTGACAGTTTGCTCAGCAGTTTAACCTACCAAAAAGACATCCAAGACCACGCACTCAGTGATAGGAATGGGACCAAAGTTTCCAGCACTGCTAGCATGCCCAGCAGCTTAACCTACCATAAGGACATCCAAGACCATGCACTCAGTGACAGGAATAGGACCCGGTATCCCAGCACTGGCAGTATGCCCAACAGCTTAACCTACCATAAGGACATCCAAGACCACGCACTCAGTGATAGGAATAGGACCCGGTATCCCAGCACTGCTAGTATGCCCAACAGCTTAACCTACCATAAGGACATCCAAGACCACGCACTCAGTGATAGGAATAGGACCCGGTATCCCAGCACTGCTAGTATGCCCAGCAGCTTAACCTACCATAAGGACATCCAAGACCACGCACTCAGTGATAGGAATAGGACCAGGTATCCCAGCACTGCCAGTTTGCCCAGCAGCTTAACTTTGCAAAGGGACAACCAATACCATGCAATCAGTGGCAAGAATAGGACCCAGGATCACAGCACTGCAAGGCAACAGGTTTTAAGAACTTAGCCACCCTGCTTAGACACCAATATTATAGTACTTCCAAGGTCTTCACCACTTCACAGATCTACAGAAAGGAACAATCAGACTTTATGAAAAGCAATCAGCTAAGTGTAGTCATGTACAGCATCGCAACAAATTAGATATGGTATATGAAAAGGCAGAGCCTGCACTGGTTGCTATGGTTTACTGCAAGCCTGAGCTCCTGCCCTGCAGAGTCAAGTCAAGTTCATACGGTCAGCAATAGTTGCGAAACAAAAGGGACCCGGACAAGCTCACAAAGAATGTGGGAGGACATAGTAAACTACTTGAGAGCAAAGTGCCAGACACAGCTGTACCGGATCCCTTGGTGACTTTTACTGTAAATACTCACAGGTGCATACAGATTGCCATCTCGGCAGCCCAGCAATGGGCCGGCCTGACTTGTGGGAACTCTCTGACAATCACTGTGTTTGACAGCGCAACGTCAGGTCAGATATGTGTACAAAGATCCAAAGGATCAAGGGTGTGAACAGATTTGTGGATATAATAGGGTCTCCAGAGGCTGCAGCTTGGGCAGGGGGTACAGTGAAATTTAGATACAAGCACTTATCCCCTGACAGCCGTCCTGGCATTAGGTTACAGGTCCAGGGAGGGGGGCTGGTAAAAACACATCTATAAAACAGGGCACAGTGCAATAATAAGTATCCACAGGCTTCAAACCAGCACAGCTAAGGAACAATGCTAGATAAAAACGAGTAATACTTAATACAAGAGCTTTCTATAAAATTGGTGCAGATGTAGAGTGAGGCAATAGAATGACTTCTTGGGGGGGGGGGGGGGTTAGCATACCATATGAGTTCACCAATACTCTTGCCAGAATTGGTGAAGACCACCATGGTGCACAAGTTACATTGAGGGGTTTATAAAGTGAAATCATCGTTAAATCCCAAGCACCCACTCAGCTGAGATGTGGGCTGCTGGGATTCTGGGAAGAGTGCCTTCCATAGTTTTATTCCACATGAGCAGATTACCCCAGGGCTCTGGCAGCTTGTGCCGTAAACCTGCCAGTGTTCCTACAGCAGCTGTTTGGCGCATTCCTCTTCCATTCCTCACGCTAACATCCTGGCAGCTGACGAATGTTCCCACCAGGTCTCAGTGACCACCCCACCGCATCGTCCTTGCTCAGATGAAGCACAGAGAGTACAACTTATAGAATTAATGGCATAGCACCTGAGCCTCATACGTGTTCCCACCAGGTCTCAGTGACCACCCCACCGCATCGTCCTTGCTCAGATGAAGCACAGAGAGCACAACCTTAGAATTAATGGCATGGCACCTGGGCCTCATACGTGTTCCCACTAGGTCTCAGTGACCACCCCACCACATCGTCCTTGCTCAAATGAAGCACAGAGTAGTAGTACAACCTTAGAATTAATGGCATGGTGCCTGGGCCTAATGCGTGTTCCAACCAGGTCTCAGTGACCAACCCACTGCATCGTCCTTGCTCAGATGAAGCACAGAGAATACAACCTTAGAATTAATGGCATGGCACCTGGGCCTCATAAGTGTTCCCACTAGGTCTCAGTGACCACCCCACTGCATCGTCCTTGCTCAGATGGAGTATTGAGAGTACTCCATATAGAATTCATGGCATGGCACCTGAGCCTCATAAGTGTTCCCACCAGGTCTCAGTGACGACCCTACCGCATCGCCCTTACTCAGATGAAGCACAGAGAATACAACCTTAGAATTAATAGCATGGCACTTGGGCCTCATGCGTGTTCCCACCAGGTCTCAGTGACCACCCCATTGCATCGTCCTTGCTCAGATGGAGCACAGAGAGTACTCCATATAGAATTCATGGCATGGCACCTGAGCCTCTTAAGTGTTCCCACCAGGTCTCAGTGACGACCCTACCGCATCGTCCTTGCTCAGACGAAGCACAGAGAGTACAACCTTAGGATTATTGGCATGGCACCTTAGCCTCATACGTGTTTCCACCAGGTCTCAGTGACGTCCCCGCCACATCGTCCCTGCTCAGACAAAGCACAGAGAGTACATCCTTAGAATTAATGACTTGGCACCTGGGCCTCATACGTGTTCCCACCAGGTCTCAGTGACCACCCCACCACAGCGAGCACAGAGAGTACAACTTACAGAAATAATGGCATGGCACCTTAGCCTCATACGTGTTCCCACCAGGTCTCAGAGACGTCCCCGCCACATCGTCCCTGCTCAGACAAAGCACAGAGAGCACAACCTTAGAATTAATGACTTGGCACCTGGGCCTCATACGTGTTCCCACCAGGTCTCAGTGACCACCCCACCGCATCGAGCACAGAGAGAACAACTTACAGAAATAATGACTTGGCACCTGGGCCTCATACATGTTCCCACCAGGTCTCAGTGACCACCCAACCACATCGTGCACAGAGAGAACAACTTACAGAAATAATGGCATGGCACCTGAGCCTTATACGTGTTCCCACCAGGTCTCAATGACCACCCCACTGCATTATCCTTGCTCAGATGGAGCACAGAGAGTACAACTTATAGAATTCATGGCATGGCACCTGACCCGAGCCTTGTAAGTGTTCCCACCAGGTCTCAGTGACCACCCTCACCTCACTGTCCTTACTCAGACATAACTCAGTACAACTCACAGAATTAATGGCATAGCATCTGAGCCTCATACATGTTCCCACCAGGTCTCAGTGACCACCCCACCGCATCGTCCTTGCTCAGACACAGCACAGACAGTTCAACCTACAGAATTATTGGCATGGCACCAGAGCCTCATAAGTGTTCACAGATAATCAGAGTTGACAGAATGTTTAAAGCTGAACTCCAGGTAGATATACAATTATGTATTTTTAAAACATAAGCAATGTAGGTACCTGAATTCAAACCTGGTATCAATCTCCTGTACAGTAGAACTCAGAGTGGGAGAGGAAGAAGCATCACAAGGAACCAATCAGTTCATGTGTTGACAAAGGTAATGCTGATAGCAGGAGAGAGCAGAGTGACCAAGGAATTAGCTCATCACCACCGTGCCGCTTCTGGTTCACTGTTCAGTCACAGACTGGAGGTGGGTCCATGACAGCCTGGGCTCAGAAGAAGTGGGTTGAATGATGCTAACCATTTTTCAACCAAGAAGAATGAGGACATCTAGTGGCAGGAAAAAGAGTACTGAGTGGGACATCCCCAGATGGAAGGTGACTATTGCAGCAGAAGTTGATTTTTTTTTATCTAGCTATTTCTTTCTTTCATTAATGACTGGATTTCTGCTTTATGTTCTCATTTTGTTCACAGACATTTATTGGCATACCATAGACAGCTCTATCATACAACATATTGATTGGCAGCCCCGATTTTCCACCAGCTACTGCCAAGGGCTCCTCCCCTCTTCTTCCTGGGGTAGGGTACGCACACACCTGAAATAGGGGAAATTCCACCATATCGTGACTTACACTCTCCAGGCCTGTAGCCAACCGCCATTCTCACATTCTCTTGACCAGAGGCCCACCTTCACCAATAAAGGAATGTCTACACAGATGGCTTTTCAATGATTTACTGGTCAATGTCATATTCAACAACTTGGCAAAACAACTTCTTATTTTACGATTAGTAGTTCAAAACACATCGGTGCCACCAGCTTGAACTCTACAAAAACCCGCCATCTTCCCATATACTTTTGTATGACTCCCCCTACAGTGGATCCTCACATGGAGTCTGTCGCTTGGCCTAGACCCAGAAGACCATCTACTCTGCGGGCTTCAAATCTACATGGTGTAAGTCAGGGGTGGGCTGTTCTCATCCCTTTCTGCCCAGGTCTCCACCCACACCAGAGTATAAAAAAGGCCCAAACTCCACCCACAACTACATTAAAGGGAGGGGTCTCCCTTAAAGGGGTACTAACACCTGTTTAAACGGCTCCATAAAATTAGAAGAATCACTATCCACCTTACACACATCCAATCAATGTTTCCCACTTTGTAAAACATGTGTGCACTAGCATTTCAGTAAAATTCTATCTCTTTCCCATTCAGGTCTGGTTCAGTAACCGAAGAGCGCGGTGGCGTAAGCAGGCAGGAGCCAATCAGCTTGCAGCATTTAACCACTTGTTGCCAGGAGGGTTTCCTCCCACAGGGATGCCAGGGCTGCCACCCTATCAGCTGCCAGATACATCATACCCAGGGGCCAGCCTCTCTCAAGGTCAGAACCTCTGTCTGTATTATTAGCGAATAGGTGAATTATATATGCCGGTGTGATTGCATTGGTTCAGAGGTTGTCCATTTTCTTTAAACTATTGTAAAGAGGGTGGTGTGTACCCCAACATAAACAGCATAACCCTCCTACATACAGGGAGCAACTGCTACCCTATGGTGGGTGTGGGGGGGGGGGGAGTGGGTAGGGGTTGCTCTAATAATTCTTAAAGATGTAATAGAATATGAACCGATTGTCAAAAACCATACTGCCTTGTAACCAAACCCCCCCGCCCCATCTTTGCAGTAAGAGGTGCTGTCTTGGGAGCCAGTTTGTTATTTCTTTTGAAATACCGGCTATTTTATTTTAGTATTAAAAAAAAAGCCATGTAGCACCTCATTATGTGAGCAATCACACGTGTGAGTGAAATTCAATAACCTAGAAATTATTTTTAATGGGAGTATCCCTTTAAGACATATGGTCGGTGTGAGCAAGAACACCATGTACTGGCCCTTTCTCAGGCCTGAACCCCACTGATTGACTATCCTCCAGAGAATGTGTTGGCTGCATTAGGTAGCAATCTTTTTATGTCTGTTTTTCTACCTTGAGGTCAGGTTTTTTTTTTAGTGTTAACAATATTATGCAACAAAATTAAAGCTTAACATATGCATATACTAAATGGCCAAAAGTTTGTGAACACCTGACCATCACAACTATGTGAGCTTGTTGGACACGGACACCCCATTCCAAAAGCATTGGCATTACTATAGATTTGGCCCATTTGCAGCTATAATAGTCTCCACTTCTCTGGGAAGACTTTCCATTTGGATTTTGGAGTGTCTTTGGGAACATGTGCCCGTTTGTGAGGTCAGGTACTGATGTTTGGAGAAGAAGACCTGACTTAGTACGGTTGAGGTCAGCGCTCTATCCAGGACACTTGTGTTCCTCCACACCAAACTGGTCAAACCATCTCTTAACGGGACTAGGGGTGTGGCTGTGTTCACCTGACCATCACACCTCTATGAGCTTCCAAAACCTTTGCCACTAAAATAGAGTCCCCCCCCCCCCACCACCACCACCACCACACGCATTGGCCATTAATATGGAATTGCTGCCCCTCACATGGCCATTAATATGGAGTTGTTCTCCTAACCTGGTTATAACATCCTCCACTCCTTTAGGAAGTCTTTCCACAGGATTTTGAAAGGTGTTTGTTGGAATTTGTGCCCATTGGTAAGGTCAGTACTGGATGAGAAGACCCGGCTCACATGTTGGGCCTCATGTTGGGCCTGATTTACAATCCGCTTTCCAATTTATCCCAAATGTGTTCAGTAGGGTTGAGGTCAGGGCTCTGTGCAGTACACTCGAATTCCTCCACATCAAACTGGTCACACCTTATATTATGAGTTTAGTAGGGATGAGGTCAGGGCTCGGTACAGGACACTCGAGTTCCTCCACACCAAACTGGCCACACCTTATATTATGTGTTCAGTAGGGATGAGGTCAGAGCTCTGTGCAGGAGACTCGAGTTCCTCCACACCAAACTGGTCACACCTTATATTAAGTGTTCAGTAGGGGTGAGGTCAGGGCTCTGTGTAGGACACTTAAGTTCCTCCACACCAAACTGGTCACCCCTTATATTATGTGTTCAGTCTGGAGGAGGTTCGAGCTCTGTGCAGGAGACTCGGGTTCCTCCACACCAAATTGGTCACACCATGTGTTTATGGAGATGTTGGTTGAAATGACCTGACTTATTCTCATTAATTCCAAAGGTATTAAGTAGGGTTGAGGACAGGGCTCTGTGCAGGACACTTGAGTTCCTCCACAACAAACTTGTCAAACCATGTCTTTACAGACCATGTGTGGCTGTGTTCACCTAACCATCACAACTCTATGGGCTTGTACATCATCCCATTCCAAAACCATGGCCATTAAAATGGAATTGTACCACACCCATGGCCATTAATATAGAGCTGTTCCCCAAATGTGGTTTTAACATGCTCCACCCTTTTAGGAAGGCTTTCCGCAAGATTTTGAAGGTATTTGTGGGAGTTTGTACCCATTTGTGAGGTCAGTACTGAATGAGAAGACCTGGCTCACATGTTGGGCCCCACGTTGAGCACCACAAAAAAGGCCATGGCTCACAATCAGCATTCCAGTTCATCCCAAAGGTGTTCAGTGGGGTAGAAGTCAGGGCTCTGTGCAGAACACTCGAGATCCTCCACACCAAACTGGTCACACCACGTCTTTATGGAGATGTTGGTTTTTAAGACTTGTCTCATTTTCATTCATCCAAAAGGTGATCAGTAGGGTAGTGGTCAGGGCTCTATGCAGGACACTCTAGTCCGTCCACACCAAACTGGTCACATCATGTCTTTATGGAGCTGGTCCAAACTGGTCAACCCATGTCTTTATGGAGTTGGCTTTATAGACAGGGGCACAGTCATGCTCTTGTCACGAGGTTGGAAGAGTATTATAATCTAAAATGTCTGCTGTAGTATTATAAACAGTACCTGTGACTTGAAACACCTGAACTGAAAGGGGGTCCACATTCTTTTGGCCATGTAGCAGTTGCGATAGTCAGATATTGTGTACCGTATGTTGTATCAGCGATAAGCTTCTCTGAATATTGACAATAAAGATGTCCTGTCCACTAAACATTTCCACAGAGAAACTGACATATTTTATATGCATTATCCAGATGCTATTTCCTACTGTAAATGAGCTCCTCCCTGTTTTTGTAGATGTTGGGAGCACAGTACACAGACCCCAGCCTCTTCCCCCCTCTTCCATGCACCAAGGGGGTCTATCAGCTGCAACCGCAGACACTGGCACAGCATACGGAGCCAGGCACAGCTTCTCCTCTTACTCCGACAGCTTCATGAACCCTGGCGGACCAACCAACCACATGAATCAGGTCAGCAACGGCCTCTCCCCCCAGGTAGGCAGCACTGGCACTTCATCCTTCACGTGTTATAACTGGTCCATAGGCCAATGTTTAATTTGGAAGGAATTATAATATTCTATTTTATTTGTTGTCAAAGTGGAACTAAACCCATCGATTAAACAGTTTCAAGAAACAGTTGCATTCCTGGCACGTCCCCCAACCTTGGTTGTGCTCTCAACCAAACTGTCAAACCATCCAATGGCTGGTGTCATAACTGATCACATGTGCAGCACCATGGCTGTTGAAGATCAAACAGAAGCTAAGATGGCGGCTTCCTTGGCTGAAAACGATAGAAGGGTTTAGTTCTGCTTTAAATATCATAGTAAAGGCTATTGGATAAAGCTAACTTTGATTTGATTAAAGAAGAATTCCAGACATGATAGATTTTTTTACATGTATATACCATAGCTGGCCAGTGCCCCTCAAAGCTGGAAATCACTGAAGTAGACATCTCACCAATACTTCATTGATCTTCACTTGCTTTCGGATCCCATGATGAGCGGCCAGCCTGATGCACTGTGAATACTGGAGGTCGGCCATTCGATGCAGGCACCATTTAGAAGATGCTTTGCATTTTTTTGAAGGAATGCAAAGTGCTCCCTGATTGGACAGGGTGGGAGTGTGCGATGTCACCCCGCCAACCTCTCTACCTTGTCCAGTCGGAAAATGCTTTGCATGCATTCAGGAAATGCAAAGCAATGGCACCCACGCCAAGCAGCCAACCACCTGTATTCACAATGCACCAGGACAGCCACGCAACACAAGACCACGAAAGCAAGTTGAGTTCACTGGAGTAGCAGTATAGTAGCGGTGTAGTAGCAGTTTCTATACAGTGATATTCAGCTTCCAGGGGCATCAGCCAGGTATGGTACATAGAGTACATAGCTACATTGGTCCAAGCGCTGGGTATTTCAGGCTCAAGTGCCGTTCAGTATTTAAGAACATCAGCAGGTTACCAGACTCTTGCACAACCCAAGCTGCTTACAGTGGTTTTACAAAGACGTATGGAGGTCAAAGAGAACTGATTATCATTGGGTTCATGGAAGATTCCAAACATGCTGATAACATGCACTGGCTTCCAGCTCCTAGGTGGCCAACATGAAGTTGTCCAAGTTTCTCTTAACCGCAGGACTTATGTTATGTGATTATGCTATGAACATTTAAGAGACAGCAGGCTCAATATACTAAGCCAGCCTTCCTCAACCCGGGTTCTTCAAGAGGTTTCTAGAGGTTCTATGAGCAGTTTCTGCCTCTCAGAAGAGTAACAATTGACCCCAATGATCTTTTTAGCTACTTGTAAGGGGGAGATCTTCCCAATGACCACCAATGTAAGGAGCATTCTTCCAAGCGTCCATTACACTAATGTACCGTGAACTTTTGATATAGAAATTATTATTTCCTGAGCCTGGAAACTTATTTCAAGGGTTCCTCCATGCTAGCCAAGGTTGAGAAAGGCTGGTCTAAGCTATAACACTCGGTACAGGATGTAACGTCAATCTCTTGTGTCTATTGAACAACAAAATTCAATAAAAATACCAACATTCAAATTTTCAGTAGCCTATAGGACTGTAAACTGCTATATCATTTTTGGGGTGTTTCGCTATCCTTTAAAAACGAAATGAGGAAAGACGGATGTATTCAACCCAAAAAAAAAAACGGCATCTTGACTTGTCTGCTCCGAGGACTTGCCTCCTTCTCTGCTGCAGGGAGACGAATGGGACTTTTTTCTTTCCTTATTTTTCTGGCTGTGATATCCAATATCTCGTTAACATGATCTAGAATGACATGCCTTTAATCTAGTGTTGTTAATTGCCAGCACTGCGTGGGATCAGATCGGCCACACGGGAGGGATGGGGGGGTTAAATCTTACCATTCAACGTCAGGATTTCTCTCCTTCGGCTGCACAAGAGGCCAGGACACGAGTCTCCGGGATCTGTGCGCAACGCAGGATCAATTCGGAGATGTGGTCCTGTTATACATAAAGACAATCATTACCGATAATGGCCTGTAGGTCCTCCCCAAACCCAAAACCAATAACTATACACCAACCAGCCATAACGTTAGGAGCACCCAACTAATCTTGGGTAGGTCTCTCTCTCCTGACCCATCCAGGCATGGACTCCCCTAGACCTCTGAAGGTAGGCTGTGGTATCTGGCACCGAGCTGTCAGTAGCAGATCCTTTCAGTCCTGTAAGTTGGGGGGGAGGGGCCTCCATAGATCGGACTTGTTTTTCCAGCACATCCCACAGGTGCTCGATTGGATTGAGATCTGGGGAAACTGGAGGCCAAGTCAACACCTCATTGTCGTTGTTGTGTTCCTCAAACCATTCTTGGGCTCATCAGACCAGGCCACCTTCTTCCATTGCTCCGTCTTCCAGCTCTGATCCTCATGTGCCCATTGTAGGCGTTTTTTTGGCTGTGGACACGGGTCAGCATGGGCCCCCTGACCGGTCTGTGGCTACGCAGCCCCATACACAACAAACTGCAAAGCACATGCTCGCCCTATACTGTACTTTTTATATGGGTTGTGTACAAGGGTGACTGGGGTGCTTTAAAATATATTATTTAATTATTTTTATTTTTTTATATCTTTTTTTTTTTTTTAACTTTATTGGTGTCACAGCAGACTAACAAGCCACCTATATGATAGCATGGCCAGCAGTGCCAGGACAAGGTCATCCAATGACTAGGGCAAGAATGCCAAACTGCACCCCCCCCTCCCCTTAGGGTTAGGGTCAGGGCACCCCCCTCTTCCCTGCAATAAACCATTGCACCCTGGGCAGCCGCCCCCTCCAGCCCACCCCTTGCCCCGATGGTCAGGTCCTCTTTATGAAGACATCAGGGGCCTGTTAGAGCCCAACAAAGAGAGGGCGCACTGACCTAGTGCATTACCATAATACGATTCTATTAGATAAAGGTAACAAGTGATAGACTCACAATGGCATGAAATGCTTAAGCGTTATCGCAAGTTGCAAATGTGACCACCCCCAGGTCCACAATGCTCAACTAATGGCATGGAAAGACCTCAAAGCGTCCAAAATGCCTTACGCATTTCGAGGGTCAAGCTTTCTTCCTCAAAGCCAAAAGTGTGGATGATTGAACACCAGCTTTTATATCTGGAGGTTATTCTTTGGTCTATTAGACATCCCCCCCCCCCCCCATGTCTTTCTTGCACTCCAATGCAGCTATTCAAGCACAGATTGTGCTTGAATAGCTGCTTCCTCAGTTACACTAGCTGAGGAATGACAGCTGTGACCCCTGAAGTGACATAATTCATGCCACTTCGGGGGTCATTAGTTGCAGCAGGGATCGAGGAATGGATGTTTTCTGAGTTCCTTCTGCTTTTACTGGGGAAGCTGTTTGTCTGGAAGCAACCGAAGAGCCCCTGAACCGCCGCTTGAGGCCCTCTTTGAGAGCCCCATAGAAGCCAGCTCTAGAGTCGCCGAATCAATTTTATAGATAAGCCCCTCGCTGACTCCTAATGTAATATAGTTATCGGGATATAATCAGTAAATTGGATAATAACTATTAGTTCTATAGTTGTACAGTATCTCACAAAAGTAAGTACACCCCTCAGTCACATTTGTGTAAATCTTTTCTTCTATCTTTTCATGTGACAACACTGAAGAAATGACACTTGTCTACAATGTAAAGTAGTAAGTGTACAGCTTGTATAACCGTGTAAATTTGCTGTCCCCTCAAAATAACTCAACACACAGCCATTAATGTCTAAACCGCTGGCAACAAAAGTCAGTACACCCCCTAAGTGAAAATCTCCAAATTGGGCCCAAAGTGTCATTATTTTCCAGCACTGCCTTAACCCTCTTGGGCATGGAGGTCACCAGAGCTTCACAGGTTGTCACTGGAGTCCTCTTCCCCTCCTCCATGATGACATCACAGGGCTGGTGGATGTTAGAGACCTTGCGCTCCTCCACCTTCCGTTTGAGGATGTCCCACAGATGATCAATAGGGTTTAGGTCTAGAGACATGCTTGGCCAGTCCATCACCTTTACCCTCAGCTTCTTTATCAAGGCAGTGGTGGTCTTGGAGGTGTGTTTGGGGTGGTTATCATGTTGGAATACTGCCCTGCGGTCCAGTCTCTGAAGGGAGGGGATCATGCTCTGCTTCAGTAGGTCACAGTACATGTTGGCATTCATGGTTCCCTCAATGATCTGTATCCCCCCAGTGCCGGCAGCACTCATGCAGCCCCAGACCATGACACTCCCACCACCATGCTTGACTGTAGACAAGACACACTTGTCTTTGTCCTCCTCACCTGGTTGCCCCCACACACGCTTGTCACCATCTGAACCAAATACGTTTATCTTGGTCTCATCAGACCACAGGACATGGTTCCAGTAATCCATCTCCTTAGTCTGCTTGTCTTCAGCAAACTGTTTGTGGACTTTCTTGTACATCATCTTTAGAAGAGGCTTCCTTCTGGGATGACAGCCATGCAGACCAATTTGATGCAGTGTGCGGCGTATGGTCTGAGCACTGACAGGCTGACCCCCCACCCCTACAACCTCTGCAGCAATGCTGGCAGCACTCATACATCTATTTCCCAAAGACAACCTCTGGATATGACGCTGATCACGTGACCTCAACTTCTTTGGTGGACCATGGCGAGGCCTGTTCTGAGAGGAACCTGTCCTGTTATACCGCTGTATGGTCTTGGCCACCATGCTGCAGCTCAGTTTCAGGGTCTTGGCAATCTTCTTATAGCCTAGGCCATCTTTATGTAGAGCAACAATTCTTTATTTCCAATCCTCAGAGAGTTCTTTGCCATGAGGTGCCATGTTGAACTTCCAGTGACCAGTACGAGAGAGTGAGAGGGATAACACCAAATTTAACACACCTGCTCCCCATTCACACCTGAGACCTTGTAACACTAACGAGTCACATGACACCGGGGGAGAGAAAATGGCTAATTGGGCCCAATTTGGACATTTTCACTTAGGGGTGTACTGACTTTTGTTGCCAGCGGTTTAGACATTAATGGCTGTGTGTTGAGTTATTTTGAGGGGACAGCAAATTTACACTGTTATACAAGCTGTACACTCACTACTTTACATTGTAGACAAGTGTCATTTCTTCAGTGTTGTCACATGAAAAGATAGAAGAAAAGATTTACACAAATGTGAGGGGTGTACTCACTTTGTGAGATACTGTAAATAGGAGTAGGTTGGGGCCCCCCGGGAATTATAGGAAAGCGTCCCCATAAGATTGTAACCCCATAACCTTCTTTAATTTCAGTTATGGGGCGTCAATTTTATGGGGCCACTTGGCCACTTTCCTCTTCTTCCTGGGCGGGGGCCCAACCTTCTCCTCTGAATTCTTTACAACTCTGATAATCCCCAATTTCATTTTCCGAAAGGTTTTTTTTTTTAATGGACGTGCGGCAAACATGCAGATGTGCTCGGGCGGCTCGTTCTGAGGCTGATCCGAGGGAAAACGTCCTAATCTTCCAGCCCTTGTGATGGACGGTATCCCGGCCCCTCGGAGCCCCGACTTGTCAAAACAGAGAGCTGCCGCGGTGATAAAGGGGGCTTAATCCGCTCATACGTTAAGCCCAAACGTGTCCTGTATATATTCTGACATTCTGTGCAACTCCCACAACCAGATCTTACGTCTGTAGTGCCCGCATTAAACACGAATATAATTGTCATTAAATAGCGGAAAGGGCGTAGTCCGGTAGCGGTGGAAAATCTGCATGACTATGTTGGATTTCTTTTTTTAGGTGGGCATTTTTTTGCACGGCGTTTCTTATACGTTACGGCTGCGGCGGTCCCCGGAATTCCCGGCCGCGTGCTCGGCAGGCCTCACATATCCCTCTTTCTTTCGCACCCCTCGCTCTTTTCTCTTCGCAGGCGCTCTGCTTATAATAAGCATTTAAAATGAGGCTTGCTGGGCGCGGGAGGGGAACTGCAAGGGATGTTAAATACTACAAAATTAGAAAAAAAACTGATGCAAATCATTGGTAAAGAGAAAATTATGTGCAATTACCCGGCGATATTGGGCAGCTCGGCCCACCCTCGACCAACAAGATCTCATTAACAAGCAGAAAATAAGATTGAAATGGTGTGTAAAAGAGCTGAAAAATGAATTTCAATGCTGCATTTGTCCACAATTACCCCCTCGTTCACACATATTTTATTGCAATTTTTTTATTCTTCTTAATCTTTCCATCCCTCAAAGCAGATTGGCGACATCCTAGCATTACAGAGGCTGAGGGAGCGAGCATTAAGGATTTTCTCCTCTCTGAAAGTGAGTCCTGCTCCTTGCCGGCTGCTGTGCGAGGATAACAGAGCCGGCTCAGCCGGAGACGATAGGGCGATGGGGGGGGGGGGTGTTACTGGGCCTCCGATTGGTCGGAGGGTGATAAGAGTGGAAGGCGATATCTTCTCCTCTGTAATGGAACAGGCCTTACCATACTTGGCCACCACTAAGGCGGGCCGAGGAGTGCAAAGGGTTAAGTCGTTTTCGTTTTTGCCGTGCACCAGTAAGCACATCTTCGCCGGCTCCAGTGCCAATATTCATAGCGATGGGAGCGCGCAGATAAGCCTTTCATGGGGTCCATGTCCATCCCACACCTCAATAACTTTGAAAATGTGGAGGCTGTTTTATTGCAGAGTTTCGGCATTGAGATACATATATGTGATTTACCTGCAGAGATTTACATACCTGTGCCATGCAATGTAACCAATGGACATCACCGGCATTGACAGCCTGCAACATGTTGTGTCCTCCCCATTTCCAGGGTACTCACAGGGCTGACAACGCAGAACGCCACCCGTGACGTCCTCCCAGTGTCTTCTCTACTTCTCTGTCAGGACCTCTTTTTTCAGCCCCAATCACCTGAAATATGTTAGGATAGATAACGCAGCTAATGTAGAAAAGTAGTCACGCTATGTGACTGCAACACATGATTACCAAAAATTGTTCAGATCATCCAAAGTCAAGTGGATACTTTACTTCCTCTATGACTTCCTCTATACTTTGTCTATACTCCATTTATGACTTCCTCTATACTTCCTCTTAACTCCATCTATGACTTCCTCTATTACTTCCTTTATACTTCCTCTATACTCCATCTATGACTTCCTCTATTACTTCCTTTATACTTCCTCTATACTCCATCTATGACTTCTTCTATTACTTACTTTATACTTCCTTTATACTCCATCTATGACTTCCTCTATTACTTAATTTATACTTCTTCTATACTCCATCTCCGACTTCCTCTATTACTTCCTTTATACTTCCTCTATACTCCATCTATGACTTCCTCTATTACTTCCCCTATACTCCATCTATGACTTCCTCTATTACTTCCTTTATACTCCATCTATGACTTCCTCTATTACTTCATTTATACTTCCTCTATACTCCATCTATGACTTCCTCTATTACTTCCTTTATACTTCCTCTATACTCCATCTATGACTTCCTCTATTACTTCCTTTATACTTCTTCTATACTCCATCTTTGACTTCCTCTATTACTTCCTTTATACTTCTTCTATACTCCATCTATGACTTTCTCTATTGCTTCCTTTATACTTCTTCTATACTCCATCTATGACTTGCTCTATTACTTTCTTTATACTTCTTCTATACTCCATCTATGACTTCCTCTATTACTTCCTGTATAGCTCCTCTATACTCCCTCTATGACTTCCTATATTATTTTCTCTATACATCCTTTATAGCTCTTCTATACTCCCTCTATGACTGCCTCTGTACTTCCTTTATGACTTCCTCCATACTGCCTTTATGACTTCTTCAATACTTTTTCTATACTTCCTTTCTGACTTCCTCTATAACTTTCTCTGTGATTACCTCTAAACTTTCTCTATACTCCCTCTATGACTTCACCTATACTTCCTTTATGACTTCCTCCATACTGCCTTTGTAGTTCCTCTATACTCCCTCCGTTACTTCCTCTATACTTCCTTTATACCTCTTCTATACTTCCTCTATTTCCCTCTGACTTCCTCCACTACTTCCTCTATACTTCCTTTATTGTTGCTCTATACCCCCTCTATGACTTCCTCTATAGTTCCACTTTACTTCCTCTATGACTTCTTCTATAGTTCCACTTTACTTCCTCTATGACTTCCTCTAAAGTTTCACTTTACTTCCTCTATGAGTTCCTCTATACTTTCTCTTTACTCCCTCTATTACTTCTTCTATACTCCCTTTATAGTTCCTCTATACTCTCTTTAAAGTTCCTCTATACTTCCTTGGTACTCCCTTTATAGTTCCTCTATATTTCCTCTATACTCTCTTTAAAGTTCCTCCATACATCCTCGGTACTCCCTTTATAGTTCCTCTATACTTCCTCTATACTCCCTCTATGACTTCCTCCGTAACTTCTATACTTTCTTTATGATATTTTCTATAACTTCTTCTATACTTTCTCTATACTGCCTTTCTACTTCCACTATGGCTTCCTCACTACTTTCTTAATATTCCCTCTATAATTTCCTCCATTCTTTCCTCTATACTTCCTTTATAGTTCCTCTATACTTTCTCTATTCTCCCTCTATGACTTCCTCCATTCTTTCCTCCATACATCCTTTATTGTTCCTCTATGACTTAAACAACAACTCCCTCTATGACTTTCTCCATTACTTTCTCTTTACTTCCGTTATAGTTCCTTTATACTTCCTCTATGACATCCTCTATACTTCCCTTATACTTCCTCTATTACTTCCTGTATACTTACCTTATACTTCCTCTATTACTTCCTCTCTACTTCCCTTATACTTCCTCTATGACATCCTCTATACTTCCCTTATACTTCCTCTATGGCTTCCTCTACACGTCCCTTATACTTCCTCTATGACATCCTTTATACTTCCCTTATACTTCCTCTATTACTTCCTCTATACTTCCCTTATACTTACTCTATGACATCCTCTATACTTCCCTTATACTTCCTCTATGACTTCCTCTACAGGTCCCTTATACTTCCTGTATGACATCCTCTATACTTCCCTTATACTTCCTCTATGACTTCCTCTACACTTCCCTTATACTTCCTCTAGACTTCCCTTATACTTCCTCTATTACTTCCTCTATACTTCCCTTATACTTCCTCTATGACATCCTCTATACTTCCTTTATACTTCCTCTATACGTCCCATATACTTCCTCTATGACTTCCTCTACACATCCCTTATACTTCCTCTATAACTTCCTCTACACATCCCTTATAGTTCCTCTATGACTTCCTCCACACATCTCTTATACTACCTCTATGAAATCCTCTATACTTCCCTTATACTTCCTCTATGACTTTCTCTACATGTCCCTTATACTTCCTCTATGACTTCCTCTACACATCCTTTATACTCCCTCTATGACTTCCTCTACACGTCCCTTAAACTTCCTCTATGACATCCTCTACACGTCCCTTATACTTCCTCTATGACTTCCTCTACACATCCCTTATACTTCCTCTATGACTTCCTCTACACGTCCCTTATACTTCCTCTATGACTTCCTCTACACGTCCCTTAAACTTCCTCTATGACTTCCTCTACACTTCCCTTATACTTCCTCTATGACTTCCTCTACACGTCCCTTAAACTTCCTCTATGACTTCCTCTACACTTCCCTTATACTTCCTCTATGACTTCCTCTACACGTCCCTTATACTTCCTCTATGACTTCCTCTACACTTCCCTTATACTTCCTCTATGACTTCCTCTACACTTCCCCTATACTTCCTCTATAACTTTACAACAAAGCAGGACCTAGTTTGCTAAAAGTCAGTGTGTGGATGAGGAGCACACTCTGTGCATTCAGATATGTATTTATAATTAACTGACATTTATTAATCATGAATCTCGCTGTGTATGCTCACCGCAGATTTCCAGGCACTTCTGGATTTTAAAAGGTTTAAGCCATAATACTCCAGTGATATGCACTTTATGGCAGTTTCATTAACACTGCAGCAAAGAGAGGCAGAAATGTTGCCCACAGCAACCGTAGCCCTGTGCTGGGGGGCAGCAGCCTCCTTCTGCTTTCCTGTATTAATCCTGTGTGATGGCGATACGGTGACTGTGAAGTTCTCTGAACTGATTACAATTGATTCTACATGTATGGAAAATAGGTTCTCTGAAACATCTGATGCCTAACTACAAGTTGAAAACCCAATACCTTATATTCAGAATGGGCTATACATGTATTTTCAGAATGGGCCGCACATGTATTTTCTGAATGGGCCGCACATGTATTTTGAGAATGGGCTGTACATGTACTTTTAGAATAGATCAGATGTTTCAGAGAACCTATTTTCCATACATGTAGAATACATGCTGTAGTAGGTGGGGGGGGGGGGGGGGGTCAGCGAGAGAGCTGTGAAGCAGTGAAGAGCTGTGTGTGTGTTGGGGTTGTCAGCAAGAGGCAGAGAAACAGCAGTACATCGATCTTCCAGGGGAAGAGCTGTGTGTGTGTTGCTGTGGTGGGGGTCAGCAGGAGACAGAGAAACAGCAGTACATTGATCTTCCCAGTGAAGAGCTGTGTGTGTGTTGCTGTGGTGGGGGTCAGCAAGAGACAGAGAAACAGCAGTACATCGATCTTCCCAGTGAAGAGCTGTGTGTGTGTGTTGCTGTGGTAGGTGCGGATCAGCAAGAGACAGAGAAACAGCAGCACACGGATCTTCCCAGTGAAGAGCTGTGTGTGTGTGTGTATATGGTGTAGGCAGAAGGCAGAGAGACAGCAGTACACTGATCTAGCCAGTGAAGAGCTGTGCAGGGGGGGAGGGATGGGTCAGCAGAAAACTGACCACTGGGGTACAGGCAGGCTGTGCTCCCAAGTAGACCGCAAAGAAGCAAACTGACTACACTGGGATGGATGAGCTTCCATGCCTAGTGTGGTCAGTGTGAAATAGGAAAGCAGAGGGACTGGCAGGATCACCAGGTATTTTGTCACAAAGGAATTATTGTAAAGAGAAAAGGATACTTCAGGATACATTTTGATACAAATACACGGTAACACGGACACGTATGAGGAATATGAAATGTAGTTTATTATCTGGCACTCGTCTCCGATGTTTTATTGCCGGTTTCCAGCCTCAGCACTCACATGGCAATGAAGAATCCAGCGTCCCGGGCAGTGAGGAGCCACCTGCTGCCGTCACTCAGGGTATTAGGAGAATTCCTTCACACATGAGAAAACAGAAAAGCTTTCTCTTCGGAGGCCGGGATGGGATTTTTTTCATCCCCAGAGATGGCAGATTCCAGGCTGGTCTTGTCGCTCACCCCTAGAAAGTGCAGACACACAAAACAAGCAATCTTTTTTTTTTTTTTTTTTTAACTGTTTCCAGGGTCTTCAGTACAAATATTATCCATTTTCAGTTCATGTAAACCATGGAGTGGTCAGCGGGTGAGCAGCGTCGTCACCGGCGCACACCTGACCTGCATGCGTGGCTACAAACAGAGCTGTCCTAGGGGCCCCTTCACACCGGCTTCAGCTTATATAAGAGCAATGTGGACAGCCACTTTAGTCAAGCTGCTAGCAGGCTTCAAGAAGAGCTGAAGCCTGCTAGCAGCTTGCCTAAGCACTTCAGTACTATAGGACGTCCATAGGTTGAAATGGTTATACCGGGAGGGCGTCTGCACCTGCAGGCATCATCCTGGTATCAAAATTTGCAGCCGGGGATTTCCTCCAAGGCAGAAGTGATCTTAGTGGCTGAACAGCCCCTCGGCAGTGGCGGCCCCGTCCATAAAGGGGGCAGGGGCGCCACCTCCCCCCCCCCCCACACCAATTCTGGGGCCCGTCCCCTAATCTACATGCAGGGCGCCGGACGCATGGATTCCAATGGAGTTTTTTTTTTTTTTTTGAGGCTCTAATTCAGGGGTCTCCAAACTTTCGAAACAAAGGGCAAGTTTACTGTGCTTCAGACTTTAGGGGGGCCAGACTGTGGCCATCAGAAGTACAAAATTATCCCAGCATCAGTGGGAGTAAACAATCCCCCATCATTGATCTCAGTGGGAGGAATTGTGCCCCATTAATGGCGCTATTGGGAGTAATTTTGCCCCATCATTGGTGTTATTGGGACCCATTGTTGGCATTATTGGGAGGAACTGTGCCCCATCATTGGTGTCATTGGGACCCATTGTTGGCATTATTGGGAGGAACTGTGCCCCATCATTGGTGTCATTGGGACCCATTGTGGGCATCGTTGGGAGGAATTGTGACCCATCATTGGTGTCATTGGAACCCATTGTTGGCATTATTGGGAGGAACTGTGCCCCATCATTGGTGTCATTGGGACCAATTGTGGGCATCGTTGGGAGGAATTGTGACCCATCATTGGTGTCATTGGGACCTATTGTTGGCATAAATGGGAGGAATTGTCACCCATCATTGGCGTCATTGGGACCCATTGTTGGCATCATTGGGAGGAATTGTCACCCATCATTGGTGTCATTGGGACCCATTGTTGGCATCATTGGGAGGAACTGTGCCCCATCATTGGTGTCATTGGGACCCATTGTTGGCATCATTGGGAGGAATTGTCACCCATCATTGGTGTCATTGGGACCCATTGTGGGCATCATTGGGAGGAACTGTGCCCCATCATTGGTGTCATTGGGACCCATTGTTGGCATCATTGGGAGGAACTGTGCCCCATCATTGGTGTCATTGGGACCCATTGTTGGCATTATTGGGAGGAATTTTGACCCATCATTGGCGCATTGGGACCCATTGTTGGCATCATTGGGAGGAATTGTGACCCATCATTGGGACCCATTGTTGGCATCATTGGGAGGAACTGTGCCCCATCATTGGCGTCAATGGGACCCATTGTTGGCATCATTGGGAGGAACTGTGCCCCATCATTGGTGTCATTGGGACCCATTGTTGGCATCATTGGGAGGAACTGAGCCCCATCATTGGTTTCAATGGGACCTATTGCTGGTGTCTTTGGGAGGAACTGTGCCCCATTGTTGATGTGATTGGTAGGAATT
Source organism: Lithobates septentrionalis (assembly GCA_037952835.1). Lineage (NCBI taxonomy): Eukaryota > Metazoa > Chordata > Amphibia > Anura > Ranidae > Lithobates > Lithobates septentrionalis. The sequence continues at coordinate 109,974 of JBBDGP010004660.1, forward strand.
GTGCCCTTCATTGGTATCAGTGAATAAAATAGTGCCCAACGGCCAGATAAAAGCAAGCAAAGGGCCACATCTGGCCCCAGGGCCACAGTTTGGAGACCACTGCTCTAATTGACTTAAAAAAAGGTGGACTCGGGGCGCCCTGAACCCACCCAGTTGTGTGACACAATGACCCGATTGGCCAGGGAGTCTTAGGAGAAGCAACGTCTGATCACCCGGGAGGAAAAGCTCCGGCTCTTCTCTTGGCTGGAGCGAGGAGCAGCAGCTCTACCCCTCGATCCTTGTCATCTCCTAAGGTAAGGCCGCCTCCCTGTCCGTCTGCCGCATGGGGGGGGGGTTATTTGCGCCCCCCCCCCCCACAAAATATTGAGCACCAGCCGCCACTGCCACTCGGCCATATCTGCGGGTACCTTTCCTGGGCTCTCCCATCTGATAGCAGAGACCGGGGGGCAAGACACAAAGAGCGAAGAACTGGCGTTGTTCTCTGTGACTCCGGAAACTGGAAAGTTTTGAGGATTTCATCACTTCCGGTTCCGCCTCTTTGTTAAGCTGGCCGGCATAGGAAGCAACCGATCAGCAGGGCTGTCTTAATGCATGGGCACCCCTGAGCACTGCCCAGGGGCCCCAGGTGCATGGGGGCCCCATGAAAATCTTGCATTACATCATACTTGCCAACTGTCCTGGATTTGCCGGAATGGTCACACTATTTACTATCCCGGGATGGCTATGTCCCGGGCAGCATCCCAGAACCTGTACTGTGCCCTCCTGATCCCAGTATTAATCCCCCCTAACTTCCCCTACAGTTTTTACTGTGAGAGTAGGTGCGTAAATTGGGCCAGGCTGGTAGGGGCCCCAGTGTATTACTTTGCCCAGGGGCCAATGACACTATTAAGACAGCACTGCAGATCAGACCCATCTGTGTCTGATCAGCAGCATTGGAGGCCAGAGGAGAGATTTTGGGGGGGTCTAATAGACCCCAGATCTCTCTTTATAAAGAGGACCTGTCATGGCCCATGCTGTCACAAGGGATGCTGTTCATCCCTTGTGATAGCAATAAAGTTAATACAAAAGAAAAAAAATTACAACAAAGTTTTCGATAAAATAAAAAATAAATAAATAAAAAATTAAAGCGTCCCCGTGCTTACGTGCAAATGCAAATGCGAATGCATACGTAAGTCCTGCACACATATGTAAACAGTTATCGCATGACACTTGTGAGGTATTGTCACAAACATCAGAGGGAGAGCAATAATTCTAGCACCCCACCTCCTGTATAGCTCGCTGTAAAGGCTTTTAAAGTGTTGCCAATAGAGATCTTTAAAGTACCGCATGGCAGCAGTGTGTACTAGGGGTTTAAAGTGATATTAAAGGCATTCAAAAAAGAAAGAAATAAATAAGCCATACTTACTTGCTCTGTGGAAATGGTTTTCCACAGAGCAGCCCCAATCCTCCTATTCTCAGCCCCCCCCCCCCCCACCACCACCAATGCTCCCTAGCCCTTCCCTCCTGTCGAGTGCCCCTATAGCAAACAGCTTGCTATGGGGGCACTCGAGCAGGCTCACTCCCGATCCACTGCTCTGTGTGTCCATTCACATGGGAATTGTGGCTTGGCTACACCCCCGCTCTCACTGGTCCTCCTGTATGGGGTCCAGGGCCAGCAGGGGGCCCAGGCAACAGGGTGAATCGGATGTAGGCAGGTATGGTGATTGGTGCAGCAGGGGGGCAATTACTGGAACTGATCCCCTGTATGGCTCTCTCTGCAGCAGCTGAAAGCTGGCATCCCCCCTCCCCCCCCCCCTGGACTTTCAGCTGCTGCAGAGAGACCCATACAGGGGATCAGATTTATTTGACCCCCTGCCGCACTGATCACCCTCCCTGTGCACCATAAGTGCCCCCCTGTGCCCCCCCACCCCCTGCAGTCAGTGGGCTTGCTCCATTAGGGGCGCAAGGGCACTGCCCCCCCTAATCCATGCGCCCAACCGCTAATCTACATTAATCTACATGCAGGGTGCTGGATGCATGGATGAGGCTCTAATTGGCTTCAAAAAAGGTGGGCTCGGAGTCCGTCCACTTGTGTGACAATAGCAAATTAATATTTGCTATTGTCTTCCTGCTTCTCCTCCTGGCCAATCAGGAAGCGGGTCCTAGGACCCGATTGGCAGAGTGAAGAAGCGATTGTATTCGGGAGAAGAAGCAGGCCTGTGACCTGGATGGGGTAAGTGCGGGACCGGTGGGCGGACAGGCGAGCAATGGGGGGGGGGGTTTGTTGGGCAAGTGACCAAGTGGAGGGGGAGTCGGGTGGTTTGTTTGCTGCCCCCCCCCCAAAAAAAAAATGGGGCACCAACCGCCTGCAGTACTGCTTAGCTTCCTCTTCTCCTTCCCTGCAGGCACACAATGGGATCCTTCAGGGTGGAGAGTGGGGGAAGGGTCATATTTACCAGCTCCTTCTTTTCCTGATTGAACACAATGAGTGATCGATATCAATCTCACTCACTGTGTTCATTCATAACTGAAGCATAATAAACTGTGTTTATTTGGTGTGGGGGGGCTGTCAGATTGGTTGTATGGGGCCCTGTGGTTTCTAACAGCAGTCCCGGGGGTATGTATTGAGGGGGGGGGCGCTACACATAGAAGGCTTTTTACCTAAAAAAAAACCTTGAGCCTTTAGAACAGATTTAATTTGACATTTTTCCACCATTTGCTTCCAGTGAATCTTTCTAGTGCGTGTGTTTTAATTAGCATGACTCGATTCACCACCAGAGAATATTTGGTGAAAGTCACATTCACCGCCTGAAAATTGTAACAAATTCTCTGTCCAATCGGTATGTCAGCTAACAAACAGGACAGATAAATATGTTCTACAATGTTTCATTATTCCGATCCTCCGTTCCATTTATCCCCATTCAGACCCCGGCCCCGCAGTTCATGGCGCATTCTCGTCACCACCAGCAGAAAAGTAACGGCGAAGGCCAAGATTTCAGCTATTTAGCTAAGGAGCCAGCGAAAAGTTTTGAGGATCTGAGTCCCCAGAGTGTTGGGCCTATTCATTCCCATTTCCCGTTATCTGTTCCCTTGCGCATCCCCCTGTTCCCTCCCTCCAACCCTATCACTTTCTCTCTCTCCTATTTGATGTGGAGCACAGCCTCTGTGTCGCTTGCTTCTTCTGAACCGAAGGGATCAGTAGCGTCAGCACAGCTCCGCTCTCTCCTTTGATCCATGTCCTGAGGCCGGCTTGACAGCAAAGCAGCATGGAGACAAAATGATTCAGCCAAAGTGATTCCTGACAACTGTCTCCCAGAGATAAGGGAGCCTCTTTCTTCCTGGGATTTTTTTTTATTTTTTTTTTTATTTAATACCTCCTCTCCGTTTCCATATGAAGGAGAGTCACTTTAAACTAGAGGCAGCAGCCAAGGCATGTTGTGTGAGGATGATACACTGGAGTTGGTTTTTCTCTAAGCTCACCATCCTCATATCAATCCGAAAACCCTGTAAATAAAAGGCCTCTACGGAGAGGCGTAGGTTCCTTGTATGCTGCCACTTTGTAAAGGTAATAATTATTACAATAATTGGGTAGAGCCGGCCCTCCTGTAAAGGGCCCAGACCCCCATCAGTTCAGCAGGGGGCCAGGTGAGAAAGGGGAACTCTTTATATACTTTTGGGTAATCCAATGGGCCCTTTCTCCAAGCAATTAATCAAAAGTCCCCCAGGCCCCATCAGTTCAACAGGGGGCCAGGATCATAAAGTGTACTCCTTAAATACCTTTGGGTAATCCAATGGGCCCTGGCTCCCAGCAATTAATCAAAAGTCCCCCAGGCCCCATCAGTTCAGCAGCAGGGGCCAGGGACTAGGAGGGGGCTACTTAAGTAGAGGAGTAGAACTCACCAGCCTCATGAATCCAAAACCCTGAAAAATAAAGGCCTATAGGGAGAGGAGTAGGTTCCTTGTATGCTGCCACTTTGTAAAGGTAATAATTATTACAGGCAGGGCACCCAATAATGGGGTAGAGCCGGCCCCCCTGTAAAGGGCCCAGACCCCATCAGTTCAAGAGGGGGCCAGGTGAGAAAGGGGACTCTTTATATACGTTTGGGTAATCTAATGGGCCCTGGCTCCAAGCAATTAATTTAAAAGTCCCCCAGGCACCCATCAGTTCAGCAGCAGGGGCCAGGGACTAGGAGGGGGCTACTTAAGTAGAGGAGTAGAGCTCACCAGCCTCATGAATCCAAAACCCTGAAAAATAAAGGTCTACAGGGAGAGTCGTAGGTTCCTTGTATGCTGTCACTTTGTGAAGGTAATAATTATTACAGGCAGGGCCACCAATAATGGAGTAGAACCGGCCCTTCTGTAAAGGGCCCAGACCCCATCAGTTCAACAGGGGGCCAGGATCAGAAAGTGTACTCCTTAAATACCTTTGGGTAATCCAATGGGCCCTGGCTCCCAGCAATTAACCAAAAGTTCCCCAGGCCCCATCAGTTCATCAGCAGGGGCCGGGGACTAAGAGGGGATTATTTAAGTAGAGTTGCTCACCAGCCTCATTAATCCGAAAACCCTGTAAAATAAAGGACTATAGGGAGAGGCGTAGGTTCCTTGCATGCTGCCACTTTGTGAAGGTAATAATTATTACAGGCAGGGCCACCAATAAGGAGGTTATGCTTGCCCCCACAGGGGACCAGGGGGCAGGGAGGGCACTCTTTAAATACCTTTGGGCGCATACACAGTGATCCCTTGGGCTGTGGCTATCAGGATTTACCAAAAAGTTCCCCTGGACCCATAAGACCCACAGTAAGGGCCGAGGACAGAGGGCACTCTTTGAATACCTTTGGGTGCATGCACAGTACTCCCATGGGCTGTGGCTCCCAAAAAAATCAACCAAAAGTTCCCCGGGCCCCATCAATTCAACAGCATGGACTAAGAGTGAGAAAGGACTATTTACTCATTTTTTTAGGCAGAGTAATCCTACGTGCCACGGCTCCCGACAGTAGTTATTATTAAGTAAGTAAATAAATAAATAAAAATAAATAAATAATTAAATTTTAATGAATTTTTACTTTTCAACTGCCACTTTGTGAAAGTAATAATTATTACAGGCATGGCCACCAATAATTGGGTAGAGCCGGTCCTCCTGTAAAGGGCCCGGACCACATCAGTTCAATAGGGGGCCAGGATCAGAAAGTGTACTCCTTAAATACCTTTGCGTAATTCAATGGGCCCCGGCTCCCAGCAATTAACCAAAAGTTCCCCATCAGTTTAGCAGCAGGGGCCGGGGAGTAAAAGGGGACTATTTAAGTACAGCTGGTTTATCTAAGCTCACCAGTCTCAATTATCCAAAACCCTGTAAATAAAGGCCTATAGGGAGAGGCATGGGCTCCTTGTACAGTTTGTGAAGGTAATAATTATTACAGGCAGGGCCACCAATAAGGAGGAAGATCCAGCCCTGCTGTACCGGGCCCCGCCAGTTTAGAAGGGGGGAGGAAGGGGACTCATTCAATATCTTTGTGCGCATGCATAGTATTACCATGGGCCATAGCTCCCAACAATCAACCAAACGTTCCCTGGGCTCCATCAGTTCAGCAGCAGGGGCCGGGGACAAAGAGGGGACAATTCACTACATTTTTCAGGTGAAGTAATCCTCTTTGCCGAGGCTCCCAACATGCTATGAGATTACACCTGAATGAATTTTTCTTTAATTGCTGGGACAGGGTGCCCTGTCAGGTAGACCTGAACACATTTCTGTGTATAGACCATCCCCTGTATATTACTGATGTAATAATATAATTACAAGGATAAGTACATTTTATTTTCAAGTATTTTCAAGTAACTGCCACTTCAAAAAACACAACAATCTCAGATTCCAATGAACACCGCCCTCCAGTGGCCAAATTGGGATGCAAACGCTTAAAGGCATTGTAGACCTTCCTATCTTGACCCAACTAACCCCCCCAACAAACCTCTACCAGAGTGTGATGAGATCCCAGTCAAGGGTGCTGAGACGTTCCTGGCACCGCTTTGGCTCCACTGGTTCAGATACTTCCAGAGAAGATGTTACTAGTGGTGTCGATGTTTCCAGGGAGGGAGCCCTGGAACAGAAAAGGCCCTGTGACTTCTATATGAAATATCAACAGCAGGGTGGGGGGTCCATGGAACCCTAGGGTTCCTCCAGAGGTTAATAAGATATATAAGTTGCGCTTATAAAGTGAGCACCCAAAATAAAAATGACATTAAAGTGAGTGGTGGGCTAACTAGTAAATAAGTGAACCAAAAAAAAATAAAGTCACTTAGTGAACAAATAAACATTGTAAAAACAAAAAAGAAGAAAGAAAGTCCATGAGCAGTTTGAAGAAAGATCACTGATGGGGGGAGGTAAGTCCACTGAGGGGAGCGATTATCCAGGAGTCAGACACCTTCACCGAAGATAGGAGCAGGAGGAGAGATGAAGAGGAATCCCCAGCGGGTCACAACTGATAAGTAAATGCCCTTACCGGAAACGGTGGACCCCCTAAATAGCGAGGCCTAAATCGCAAGCAGATATGGCCCTCTGCGCGGGCTAGGTGGAGCTCCTCTTACTTCGTAGCCTCTCGTCCCCGTGATGATCCAAGACGAAAGGGACACTTCCGTTCGGAATTACAAACAAATGTAGCCCTCAGCATGGGCTAGACGGAACTCCTCTTGCTTCGTAGCCTCGCGTCCCCGAGATGATCCGAGGCTAATTCCTGATCAGAACTCACACTCTTTGGCCCGAAGAGCCGCGAGTGTGAGAGGCAAAAGAAATTCCGATGTGAGTGTGATATCGTAAAAAAAGAATGTTTATTGCTGAGAGTAAAAGACACAAATGCGGAGAGGTTGCCAGGGGTTCCTTGAGCAATGAGCAGTTTCTGCCCCTCAAATACGTTCCCACTGACACCATGGATCTTTTTAGCTATCTGTAAGGGGGTAATTCTTCCCAATGACCACAAATGTAAGGAGCATTCTTCCCACAGACCATCACAGTAATCATGTAAAAAAGCTACGCTAAAAATTGAAATTAAAGTCCATAACAACTGACATCAAAGGAAAAGAGTCCTTCCAAAGCATAAACACCACCACCGTGCACCTATAGACAAAAGTGCTAATCCACCGTAGTAGTTGATTCAGCTTACCAGATGGCAAGCTTAAAAGGGCAGGTGGCTATAGCCCAGCCAAGGCCTTTAAGCTTGCTGCCGCTCCCGGTGTTCAAATGGCGGGGGGGTAAATCTCCAAGCTCACTCACGGTGTCCACATATCCACATGTTGCAATGGAACCCAGGTAGCTCAGAGGAAAGAAAGACTGGCCATAGTGTGATATCCTCCAAATATTTATTATAAAAACATGTAGTCACTTACATTAAAATTAGCAGAGTTGCGCATACGAAAGCCGGCCGGCATACAAACAAAACGGAGCCCGTTCTCCTACTCCGAAAGCATGGTGACGTCAGTGCGTACCCTCCCAGACGCGTTTCGTTATCATCTGACGTTGTCAATGGGGAAGGTATCATGAGTTGTAGATATAGTCATTATTAGCAGAGGGTTCCCTGAGACCTGAAAGTTATTTCAAGGGTTCCCCCATGTTGAAAAGGTTGAGAAAGGCTGATCTACAGTGTGTGTCCACCAGAAAAGTCCCAAGGACTTACAAAGTTGTTTTTTTCCCCCGTGTACTGTTTTGGTGGGTTCAGTTGTCCAAGTAGGATGAATTTTTCATTCCTGAGGTTAACTGCTTAAGGACAGCTTGTTCAACTACTCATTAAACACCGGGAGTACAATATATGCTAACAGCAAGGTGTCTCCATGTGAACCAGGTTTATAAAACTAGAGGTGTCGTTCCAGGCTCCCACACCTCGATCCTACCCAGCGACTCGCACTGAAGGGTGCTGGCTGGGAAAAGCTTATCCTGGCTTAGTACCCTGGATCCAGCAAGAAAAATAGCCCAACTGCTGCACACCAGCAAACCTGACTTAGCTCAGCTCCGTCCTGGCCATGCCCCTGATGTGTTTATTCCTCTGCCCGCTGGGCCTAATGGTGGAGGTGTCAGGGCTGGGCTCAGCCCTTCCTTCTGTGAGCTGGCCGCTCAGCTGCCGGCTAATTGCCAGCTCCTATCTCTCAACCGGTCAACCATCATAAGGATAACTGTGTTGCCCTGGGAGTTGGGTAACTCCACAATGAAATCCATAGACAGGTGGGTCCAGAGCCTCTCTCCATTGGGTATGGGTTGTAGGAGGCCCACTGGAAGAGACTGCGGGTGATACGCAGAGGAAAAAGCAAGCTGAATTCCCAACTGTGCACAAAAGGCTCGCCAGAACCGCTTAGGTTTCCGTTGGTTATTGGTTATCCTTGGTTACAGAGGCACAACCCCTCTTTTGATTGGCTCCATGCTGAGGTATCTCTCCATAGGTACTCAGCTGTTGAGAGATAGGAGCTGGCAATTAGCCGACAACTGAGCAGCCAGCTCAGAGAAGGAAGGGCTGAGCTCAGTCCTGACAGGAGGTCCATGATTAAGGCTCCATGAGCATGACCGAAATGCGTCGGAAGCGTAGCCTGGATGGAGCTGGGCTGAAACTTCTTTTACCTAAGTGATTGTCAGGTTTGTTGGTGAGCGGCATTTGAGAAATTTTTCTTGCTGAAACGAGTGTCTCCATATTTAAAGACAGATAAGAAAAAGCACTGCTCTAATGTGTATACTTCACCAACCGGCTTCAATAACTGCTACTAGGTGCAGGCCCAACATAGGTTTCCTTGGCTCCAACTCAGAATGTAGGAATGTAGGACAAGACAGATAACAAAAAGCACTGCTGTAATGCCTCTGTATACTTCCCTGGCTCCAATAACTGCTACCAGGTGCAGGTCCACCACAAGAGCTTGTTTGGCTCGATTGTCCAACTCAGAGATTATTATACAATTGTAGACACACTATGTTGATGTGAACCAGTAGTAAGAGTTTGTAAGCTGGATTCAGCTCAGTCTCCTCCCATCAGACATGCCCCTTTAACGTGTTTCACCCAAACAGGGCTTAATCATAGAAGCCATATATTGGCCATATCTCCATATGTTGTATTCCTAGTCTACGGAAAGCAGTTAAACAAGAAATCTGAAAGTAGCCAACTATAAGGATGAAAAATCCATTGTGTGATGCTACTGGGACAACTGAACCCACCAGAACAGCATGTAAGAAGGGGTTAGTATGGGAAACTCCACCCTTGGGTTTGTATTATGGGTTGGTCTAGTAGTTTATCCCTTACCTGGGTCAGAAGAGCTAGAAAGAGAGGTTGATGGGAAGAGATAGCCTGCAGAACATAACTATGTTGGTTATAGTCCTAGTGTAGACAGAGTACACCCGTCGGGATAGGCCCTATTGGCTAACCTATCTAAGGAAACCTACAGCTTAGGAAAGTGGTAGTGCTGGTCGGCATCCCTGTGTTGCAAATGAGTTTGGACTGTACAGAAACACTATCCTTGGGTTGAAAGAGGGATAGGTGAACTTGTGTAATGGGACAAACTATGCACTCTGTTCATGTTACTGTAAAAGGTTGAAAAGGCTAACTTTGTAGACCACTAGTCTCCAAACTTCAGCCCAAAGGGCCAGATGTAGCCCTTTGCCTGCTTCAATCTGGCCCTTGGGGCACTATTGTCATCCACTGATACCAACAATGGGACATAATTCCCCCACTGACCAATGAAGGGGCAGAATTCCTCCCAATGACACCAACAATGGGGCACGATTTCTTCCAAGGACACCAACAATTGCACCCAATAACACCAATGGTAGGGTGCAATTACTCCCAATGACACCAACAATGGGGCACAATTTCTCCCAATGACACCAAGAATTGCACCCAATAACACCAATGGTGGGGTGAAATTCCTCCCAATGACACCAATGATGGGGCACAATTCCTACCAATGACACCAACGATGGGGCACGATTTCTTCCAATGACACCAACAATTGCACCCAATAACACCAATGGTGGGGTGCAATTCCTCCCAATGACACCAACAATGGGGCACAATTTCTCCCAATGACACCAAGAATTGCACCCAATAACACCAATGGTGGGGTGAAATTCCTCCCAATGACACCAATGATGGGGCACAATTCCTTTCACTGACACCAATGATGGGGCACAATTCCTCCCAATGACACCAATGATGTGGCACAATTCCTCCCAATGACACCCACGATGGGGCACAATTCCTCCCACTAACTCCAACAATGGGGTGCTATTCCTCCCACTGGCACAAAAGATGGGGCATCGTTTATTCCCACAGATGTCGGGACTTTTTCTACTTCCAATGGCCACAGTCCGGCGCCCCCTTAAGTCTGAAGGACACTAAACTGGCCCTTTGTTTAGAAAGTTTCAAGACCCCTGATGAAGACATTTCTTTATTCCTGGAGGTGGGCCTCTGGCCTGGGAACATGTTAGTAACTAAGAAGGCGGAATCCCCCATTCTGCAGGTGTATGGTGCCCTATCTCGTTCCTGTTGCAAGAGGAAGAGGGAAGGCGCCCTTGGCTAACAATCATACTGGGAAAGTCTATATTTTGCAGGAATTCTTTCATTTCCTTATATATGGTGGGAACCCGTAATGTCCAAACAAAAAAAAGTCATTGGCGTCTTCTTATGTGCGATGCTTCCAATAATTACACATCCTCAAGTAAGGATTCAAGCAAGAAGCTTAAAATTTGACTATACCCCCTGATGACATGTTCTTTGACTGCTTAAATTGGGAAGTATCTCAAACAGGTCTTTAGTCCAATTTAGCTCACACGTCTCTCTGAGTTTACAGGACACTCATTTTACTGAATGAGATGAATGTTTATTAATTGTTAGATTTTTTTCCCATCTATAAAGAGCCAAAAAATTGGAGTCCACCAGTCCAGGATAATGTAAAAAACATCTCCATGCAGACAAGTTGGTGTCCTGAAGCTTTGGAGAGGTGAAGGGTCGTTGTAGCGGAGTGTTTTCACTTAGTTCCAGATGCCAGGGTGACAGGTGGGAGCCAGTGATAAATTCAGCTACCCCGGCCTTGTGTAGGACAGAAGGTCAGTAGGTTGTGTAGGTCAGTGAATCCAAGATTCACTGACTTTCCCAAGAACTAAATACACCCGAATGCAATATGAAGCCTTCAGACTCTCACAGATTGTGGATTTGTAGAGAGAGAGAGACATCATATAGGACAGATGCCCTGGGAGCGTCTCTCCTGCACTGGATCATATCTACAGCTTGTAAACTCCACTTCTCATGGGGGGAGGCGTTAGGATTCTAACTACCACATAAATTCATTGCAAGAACAGGATTACTGGGGATTGCCGTATTCTACACACAAAACTCGAAAGAAAGGTGTCCTTACCGGCATAAATATAGGGTAGCCTTTGTTCAATCCTAAAATGCATTGGAATCCATTCAACCACCTCCATACTGCCACACTGTAAAAAAAAAAAAAAAAAAAGAAAGGTGGATGTGTTATTTATATTGGGCAGCTCAAATCACAGTCACCATGTACAGAGTCAGTCGAAGGGGTTCTGTACCTTGTAATCGTTGTGACCCAATCACAGCCACCACAAGTGTAAACATATAATAGGGGGACTTCTGATGTGAAGGAGGGGACTCTCATGTGATGTAGGAACCTCTAATGTAAAGGGGGAGGTGATGTGATTGGGGAACTTTTCATGTGAAGGTGGGCTCTATGTGATGGGGGACCTCACATGTCATGGGGGGGGGGGCATCTGATGTGAAAAGGCTTCTGATGTGATGGAGGACCTCTGATGTGAAGGCGAGCTTCTGATGGGATGGAGGACCACTGATGTGAAGGGGGACCTCTGATGTGAAGGGGAGCTTCTGATGGGATGGAGAACCTCTGATGTGAAGGGGGACCGTTGATGTGAAGGGGGGACTGTCATGTGATGGGGGACCTTTCATGTATAGGGGGGTACGATGTGATGGGGGACCTCTCATGTGATGGTAGGACCCCTGATATGAAGGAGGGCTTTGGTGTGATAAAGGGACCTTTTTATGTGAAGTGGGGTTTGATGTGATCGGGGAACTCTCATCTGATGTGAGACCTCTGATATGAATGTGATGATGGGACCTTTCATACGAAGGGGGGTTCCATGTGATGGGGGACCTCTGATGTGATGTTGGGACCTCTGATGTAAAGGGGTTTCTGATGTGATGGAGGACCTCTAATGTGAAGAGTGGGCTTCTGATGTAATGGAGGACCTCTGATATGAAGGGGAGCTTCTAATGTAATAGAGGACCTCTGACGTGATGAAGGATCTCTGATGTGATGGAGGACCTCTGATGTGATGGAGGACCGCTGATGTGATGGAAGACCTCTTATGTGAAGGGAGACCTCTGATGTGATGGAGAACCTCTGATGTGAAGGGGGACCTCTGATGTGATGGAGGACCTCTGATGTGAAGGGGGACCTCTGATGTTATGGAGGACAGCTGATGTGATGGAGAACCTCTGATGTGATGAGGGACTTCTGATGTGAATGGGGGCTCTCATGTGATGAGGGACCTCTGTTTTGAAGAGGAGCTTCTGATGTAAAGGGTTACCTCTGACGTGATGAGGGGACCTCTGATGCAAAGAGGGGCTTCTGAGGTGAAGTTAATTTCATCAAGGCAGTTGTGTGCATCATCCCAGGCTCTGGTTTCCTATTGATAGGTAACATTTATGTTTTTATACGTTTCAGACTGGGGGGGGGCTCCATATTTTGCAGATTTTTAAATGGTGCCGCAACTGGAAAAAGGTTGAGAAATGCTGATCTGTGCAACCATGTTCTGGTCCATTCAGCACATGATCGGCTTCCCGTTTCTGGACCAGATGCCGATAGTATTAGGATAACATCATTTTTATAAAGAGTAGCCTCTTGTTTTGGCCTCCATTACACCATTAGGTCACTTGGTGAACCCAAATTCCAATTCTGCTCCATTTCATCCTAAAAAATCAGATCCCCAAAATATTAAGATTACCGATTGGGCTTACTATTGTCCCCATTTCGAGCCTGTTTCATGCGAGGTGGGGGGATGGTAGTACTTACCTCTGTTCATCTTCTTGGCACTGAAGGGGTTTTTTGTCTGTATTAAGCTCATCACTTCCTTGAGTTTATTAACTGCGCCTTATCAACTGGCAGCATCTCTCATCTCCAGTACTTGGGGTAAAAGAAAGGAAATAGGAAACTAAATAAAAGTGTTTCTTGTTGTTATCAGGAGGAGGAATCAGCACCGGGCTCAGAGAAGAGCGAGTGTGTGCCGCGGCTGATGTATTTACCCTTCTGTGTTTGTTATGTGGCAGGAGCCAGGGGCGGAATTCTGCTAATTTTCGATCTGCTTTTATCCAAGCTCCTTCTCACCGGCGGCTCTCGGCTCAGATAAGGGGATTAGTTAGCAAGCCGAACAAGAAGGTGTTTGACAAGGAGGGAGCTAGAAGGAAGATATTTGTTTCCCAAATAATGGAGCCATGTTTGTATGTCAATGTACACCCAGGATCCTCTTGTTCAGAGGCAGAGGAAGCCTGCAGGTCCCATCCCTTCTAGGAAGGTACACAAGCCAGAAGGTCAATGCCAAGCCAAAAACACTCATAGAGCACCGGGGGAATAAGCTCTTTACTGAAAAGTGCGCAAACCGCAAGAGTCGAGTTATGTAACCGAAGATAAAGCCGCAGACGAAGGTGGCCTGTGGGGGTACGAATGTTACTTTGTGCGCTTTGTTATAACCGTCCTACTGGGACTTTTAGTTCCGTAACAGATGGCGAGCAACAGGTAGCAGATTTCTTCTCTGTTCTGGATAAATTCCTCTACTGGCTGTCCGGTTGAAGATATCCCACACAGATGGAGGGATTTAGATTCTGACCTGAGCTTATCCTGACATTCGTAGAGTGGAGACCAAAAAAAAAAAAACCTGATGCCATAAGAGCTACCAAACCAAGAGCATAACATAAGATGGGCACAAAACCTCGGTTATCGTGGTCTGGCAGTTATGTACCCCTTCGGGCAGTGCCAGAACAAGGTCCTCTACCACAGCGTTTCTTAACCTTTTTTCTCTTTAAAAGTATGCAAAATCTTGAGTCCCCCCAGTCTAAAAAACATAAATGTTTCTTATCAAAGGGATACCTGAGCCTGGGACAATGCACACAAACCCCTGGATAAAATTAACTTTGCATCAGAAGCCCCCTTTCACATCAGAGGTTCTCCCATCACATCAGAGGCCCCCTTCTCATCAGAGGTCCCCCATCATGTCATAGGTCCCCGCTTCACATCAGAGGCTTCCCCCATCACATCAGAGGTTCCCCATCATGTCAGAGTTCCCCTCTATCACATCAGAGATCCCCCATCATGTCATAGGTCCCCGCTTCACATCAGAAGCCCCCTTTCACACCAGAGGTTCTCCCATCACATCAAAGGCCCCCTTCACATCAGAGGTTCCCCATCATGTCACAGGTCCCCGCTTCACATCAGAGGTTCTTCCATCATATCAAAGGGCCCCTATACATAAAATCAAGTCAGAGTTCCCCCCTTCACATTAGAGGTCTCCTATCATGTCAGAGGTCCCTATCACATTAGAGTCTCCCTTTCACATCAGTGGTTCTTCCATCACTTTAGAGGCCCCTCATCATGTCAGAGTCTCCCCTTCACATGAGATGTTCTTCCACCACATCCATGGCCCCTATACATCAGAGGTTCCCCATCATGTCATAGGTCTCCCCTTCACATCAGAGGTTCTTCCATCACATCAGGGGCCCCTATACATAAGAGGTTCCCCATCATGTCAGAGTTCCACCCTATCACATCAGAGGTCTCCTAGCATGTCAGAGGCCCCTATCACATTGGAGTCTTCCTTTCACATCAGAGGTTCTTCCATCACAATAGAGGTCCACCATCACATCAGAAACCCCCCTTCACATCAGAGGTTCTTCCATCACATCAGAAACCCCCCTTCACATCAGAGGTTCTTCCATCACATCAGAAACCCCCCTTCACATCAGAGGTTCTTCCATCACATCAGAGGCCCCCTACACATCAGAAGTCCCTCATCATGTCAGAGTCTCCCCTTCACATGAGAGGTTCTCCCATCACATCAGAGGCCCCTTATGCATCAGAGGTCCCCATCATGTCAGAGTCTCCGCCCCCTTACATCAGAGGTCCTTCCATCACATCAGAGCCCCCCCATCAAGTCAGAGGTTCCTCCATAACACCAGAGTCCCCCCTTCACATCAGAGGTTCCTCCATCACACCAGAGTCCCCGCTTCACATCAGAGGTTCCTCCATAACACCAGAGTCCCCCCTTCACATCAGAGGTTCCTCCATCACACCAGAGTCCCCGTTTCACATCAGAGGTTCCTCCATAACACCAGAGTCCCCCCTTCACATCAGAGGTTCCTCCATCACACCAGAGTCCCCGCTTCACATCAGAGGTTCCTCCATCACACCAGAGTCCCCGCTTCACATCAGAGGTTCCTCCATAACACCAGAGTCCCCCCTTCACATCAGAGGTTCCTCCATCACACCAGAGTCCCCGCTTCACATCAGAGGTTCCTCCATAACACCAGAGTCCCCCCTTCACATCAGAGGTTCCTCCATCACACCAGAGTCCCCGTTTCACATCAGAGGTTCCTCCATAACACCAGAGTCCCCCCTTCACATCAGAGGTTCCTCCATCACACCAGAGTCCCCGCTTCACATCAGAGGTTCCTCCATCACACCAGAGTCCCCGCTTCACATCAGAGGTTCCTCCATCACACCAGAGTCCCCTATTCACATCAGAGGTCCTCCATCACATCAGAGGCCCCTTATGCATCAGAGGTCCCCCATCATGTCAGAGTCTCTGCCCCCTTACATCAGAGGTCCTTCCATCACATCAGAGGCCCCCCCATCAAGTCAGAGGTTCCTCCATCACACCAGAGTCCCCTATTCACATCAGAGGTTCCCCATCACATCAGAGTCTCCCTTCATGTCAAAGGTCCCCATGACATCAGAGGTGCACCTACACGTCAGAGTTCTCCCGGCAGGATCACTGTCCTGGGTGTGGTAGAGATGCATAATAAGGTGTTTACCTGGGGTTCTGTAAATCAAGAACTACCTCATATTTAAAGAACTTGAATGTGACCTGGTATCAGCCTCTTGCAGTCCCCCAACAGCAGGGCTGGCATGTGAGTTGAAGAAGCAGCACAAGGAGCCAATCAGTTCATGTACTAACAAGAAGCACGGTGACAGGAGGAGAGAGCAGAGTGAGAGAGAGAGATGTGTTAATCACTGTGGTTCTTCTCCTGTCATTGTCAGGGTGGGTCTACCACAGCCTGGGCTCAGAGGAAGTGGGTAAAATAATGCTGACCATCAGACTGAGGACATCTAGCTGCAGAAAAAAATTACTGCAGGGAAATCTCTGGATTGAGGCTGTATTTTGCATCAAAATCTAGTTTAATTTTATTTTTTATGGGCTATTTATTATCTTCTTTTTGGCTGCTTTAAAGGTTGCTATGGGTTACTGCAATACGCCTAACTTTACCAGCATCTTACTTAATGCAGCCTGTTACATTTGTTTCTTCAAAAGCGCAAGGCTGTCTTCTAGAACACCAAAACAGATTTCCCCACCAATGGCAGGAGTTCTTAGGTTAAAAAGCTTGTCAATATTATTTTTTTTTCTACAGTATTGAGTTATGAATTTTCTAAATTAAATTAAATTAAAATAAATTAAAAAAAGAGGATAAAAACAACCTTCTATCTCTGTTTTGAGAAGGAAATATATCACAATGGATACATGCCGGCAGATCGGGTCTTAAAATCCTAATTTCGTCTTATCTTTTGTAACAGAACATGCAGCAGATTTCTCCAAAATAAATAAATAAAAGGTACAAAGTGTCTCTTTTTCTGTTCCCTCTGCATCAGATAAGTGAGATTTTAGGAGTGCTTTGCTCTGTACATTTTTATGAGCAGTATAAAATCTTGGAGGTGTTTTTTGCTGACGTGCAGAATTTTCTCTGGAATGCAAACTAGTCAGAAAAAAAGGGACTTTATCCCGAGTGTGGGCTCGGAGGAAGAGAACGTTGGCAAGGCCTGCAGTGGAAGGGTTAATCTGTTCCCCCCTTGTGCAAAGACTAAACACCAAAGTGAACCAGAAAAGTGCACTTAGGGTGTTTCATATGATCCCCTCCCGAAAAAGGAAGGACCTTTCCCTGACTCTCTGGAGTGCAAGGCTCTGACAGGGGCAAGGAACTGTGGTCCAACCTAGCCAAAAAGACCTGGTGGACCCTTCTCTTTGTGGTCAGCCGACCACCGGGTACTAGGTTAGGGGCTCTCCCAAAGAAGGACCCCCAAGGCAGGGGAGGAATGACCCTGAGGGCCACACATCCTCTCCCTAGACTTCAGGGTAGGCCCGCAGATCCACACCCTACAATCCAGTGATTAAAAAAGGGACACAAAAAAAAAGTGAATGGAATGTGTGGTCTTGGAGGAAGAGAATGTTGGCGAGGCCTGCAGTGGAAGTGTTAATCCATTCCCCCATGCACAAAAACTAAAAACCAAAGTGGACCAAAAAAGTGCACCTAGGGTGTGTCATAAGGTCTCCTTCCGAAGAGGAAGGACCCTTCCCTGACCCTTTGGGGTGCAAGGCTTAGGACCTACACCCTATTAATCAGAGGTGAGTAAAGTACCATGTGCTGCGCAGAACATACAAAGATTAAAAAGAGGATGAGGGTAAAAAATAAGTGCTTCAGTGCCAAAGTGCTATACAATGGCTGGCCTTCCAGCCGATGTAAGAGTTCCTCCAGCCTCAGCCAAAAGGCCTGGCCCAAGAGGTAGGTGTGGACAAAAGTGTGCCAAGACTGGTGTGACCAAGGTGCCATCTTAAAAATGTAGTTATTTTCCCCTATAGTGAACATTTCTGGCACCCCTGAACTGCCAATCCAGGGGCACGAGCACCAGACGAATGCAACACTATCCCTACCAGAAAGGCTGTCACAATCAGGGGTCAGGCTCAGAGACCAGTAGCTATAGCAGTTGAGAGATTCCCACCAACCAGGAGGATAAGAACATAAGCAGATCACCCTGGCGGATGAGGCAGGCTCACCCAAGGTGCGGGGTCTAAGCATTACCCGATTTTTACCAGAGCTCCTGATGGTGGAAATGGGTTTTGCTGCATGTACGTACCAGGTGGCGACCCTCAAGATTGCCCCACCAGGATGTGAGCAGTCCGGGGTCCAGTAGCAGATATAGCAGGTAGGGATCAAGCAGAAGTGTAGTCAGTAAACAAGCCAAAGGTCAGTAACAAATGGTTGCAGGGTGGGATCAAGAAGAAGCGTAGTCAAGGAACAAGCCAAAGGTCAGTAACAAGTGATGGTGAAGATACGGATGGCAACAGGAGCAAAAGGAGCAAGTAGGGTTGCCACCTCATCCCTTTAAACCCGAACACATAATAATTACACAGGTTTTGTGGCTGATTAAGGTGGTAATTAAACTCACTTGGTGCCTTATCATTAGCCTCAGAACCTGTGTAATTCAAAGGTGTTCGGGTTTAAAGGGATGAGGTGGCAACTCTAGGAGCAAGATATTGTTTGGAGAAGAGCACAATAATCTGGCAAACAGGAAGTGCAAAGGCATGGCTTAAATAGGAAGTTCATGGGAGGAGCAAAAGGTTCAAGGTTTACCAGAAACAAGATAGAAAGTACATTTGTCCAAGGATTCGGGCAAGGAGCTGTCCAGCATCTCAGGTGACTCAGCAAAAAGATTTACTGCCAGATGCAGTAGAGGTCATGGGTTCAGATCCTGGTCCTGACAAAGGCACTAGGGACAAGCCTGGCAAACCAGGGCAGATTCTTCCACAAGACGTGGTTTTATTGGACTCAGTTTACCTTCTCTGAGAGATACCAGGAGCTTCTCACATCCAGTCCTGTGCAAGCAGAAATGTGAGGCCTTTCGGATCTGAACCTGCAACCTCTTGGATGTCTGGCTGTAGCCCTTCATATTTTACCCGGGAGGAAAAAGAGTCCTCCACTGTATCCACTTTACATCAGGAATTGCTAACCAGTGCCCCCAACTGGGAAAGGGAACTGGCGTTCTGTTCTCGAAAACTGATAAGAATAGATACTGCCCTTGATCTTAGTCAAAAGACTGAGGGTTAATCCATTCCCTCTAGCGTACCCCAGAACGATGGTGCAGGGGAGCAGTACTGTATATCTATGCAGAGGGCAGTCTCATCTGGTCGGGGGAATGGAGAGCACGGCTCCAGCTGAGAGCCACTTCACTATTTATTTACATGTAATTACTGCTAGGAGGTGCAGATATTAACACTGTCAAGAGTAATTTGGCCTGACATTCCCTCTTCCCTCCTCCTCCGCCATCCATCTGATATGTCTCACAGTTTATGCAGCCGCTCTCTTCCCTGCTCATGCTTCAAACTGACAAATGCTTGCTGCAACAGAATGCCTGTATGAAATGTACCGCCATTTATTTTCGATGCGATAAGCTGCGTTATACCATTATCCGTTGCAGAGTAGTGGCAGCTAAAGTTTGGGGCAGTCATAGCATTGAAAAGGATCATCAAACAGGATGACGGGAAAGGTAGAGTTGTCAGATCCGGTGTTGATCTCGTATCTGCAGGTACCAAACAGCAACCGTCAGGGGTATCGAGCAATTGGATAGGTGAGAAAGCCTGCCCTGGTCACAATGTTTAACCCCTGATAGGCCAGAATCCTTAGTGTCCTCTCTTCTTCTCCTGATCCTCTAATCCACTGATTCTCAACCAGGGTTCCTCCAGAGGTTGGTAGGGGTTCCTTCAGCTTTGGGCAATTTCTGCCTCTCAGATATGTTCCCACTCACACCATTGATCTTTTTAGCTATCTGTAAGAAGGTAATTCTTCCCAATGACCACAAGTGTAAGGACCATTTTTCCCACTGACCATATCACTAATGAATCATGAGTTGTAGATTTCTAATTTTTAGCAGGGGTTCCCCGAGACCAGAGAACTATTTCAAGGGTTCCTCTGTGTTGAAAAGGTTGAGAAAGGCTGCTCTAATCTTTCCTTTGTTCTTAAATAAACCTTCAAACTTGCCAGGTTTTATCACAGCTTAAAATTCCCAACCATGAACTGTATTTAAACCCAAAAACATAAATGTGATATACTGCAGAGTTTGATATAAAATAAGTTAAAGGGAAACGTCCCTACCAATCTAAAACTAAATTCTATCTCTCTAATATATATTCCTGTATGCAATGTAAAAAAAAAACAAAAAACGTACTGGGCCATGCAGCCCAGCCTTGACTTCCTTACAGCCAAAGCTTTCCTTGTGCTGGTTTACTACACCACCTTCGTAAAAATTCCCATTCCTGTTGTTTCCTGGTTCTCGCACATGTGCAGACATGCCGCAGGTCTCTGCCAGGTAATCAGGAGATGACAGAGATCTGCGGTGTGTCTGCACATGTGCAGGATGGAAATGATGTGATACTGCATCCTACTGAAACATTGCCTCCTGGGATGTGACATGGACATCCCAGTAGGTCAATGGGTGGCCGATTTATATCTCACTCACCTAGGCGGACATTCAAAAAAGGCAAAAAAAACCCATAAAAAATAAAAAAGTCCATGGGGGAAGGTCATTGTTTCCTCAATTAACAGGTCTGTGATCTCTCACAGACCAAAGAAATCCCAGTGGAGTGAGTTTTCTGGCTCTGCAGCAGTAAAGCTCAACACTTGTCCTTGTTCTTCAACTGTACATTGAAATTTCTGAGGTTAGATATCTGTATCATGTTCCACTTATTAATCATTTATGCAGCTGTTCTCCTCTTCTATGTACTGTTGGAAGCCTTGTAGGACAAGAGTTGGGTCCTGCTCCGTAAGAAATCCATAGAACTTCTGTGAGTAAAGGATTCAGGTATAGCGTTGCGCTCTCCAACTCGTCCAGTCAAAAAATGCTTTGCATTCATTGAGAAAATTCCCTGAAGAGCACCCATGTTGGGCAGCCGACCTCCTGTCTGCTGAACGCAGCAGGGCAGCCGCTAGGCACAGAACTTGGAAGCTAGTGGAGATCACCGGAGTAATGATGTTCCTCAGCTAGGGTTCCTCCAGAGGTTGCTAGGGGTCCTTTGAACAATTTTTGCCTCTCAGAAAAGTTCCCGAAGACACCATTGATATTTTTAGCTATCTGTAAGGGGCTAATTCTTCCCAATGACCACAAGTGTGAGGAGCATTCCTCCCACTGACCATCACACTAATGTATCATGAGTTGTAGATATGGTAATTTTTGGCAAGGGTTTCCAGAAAGATATTTCAAGGGTTCTCCGTACTGAAAAGGTTTTCAAAGACTGTTCTAGATGGATAACACAAGTATGCAGTATCCATACCTGGAATTTGTGTCCAGAGGGACTCCTATAGTATGGCACCACATCCTATAGAATCATACCACTGAAGACATATTTAATAAAATTTATTTTTAGGTGCCAAAAGAATCACAGACTAATAATTAAAAATTAAATATATATAAAAAAAAAATCTAAAATGTAAAAATCCAAAAATATACCTATACAATGACTACAATATAATTTATAGATTTTTTTAAAGATTCGTTTGTCAACCTTTGGGCACCATAAAAGTAAATTTTATTAAATATGTCTTTAATGGTATGATTCTGCAGACCTCAGACCAGATACGGCCCAGCATCGAAAGTGGCCGTCTTACATTTGAAGTTATCATTTTACCACTTCGGTGATCACTGCTGAGTCTGGGTGGGGCCAGTAGTCAGTTTTCCATCATCTGGAATTTTCTGGCCTCTGACACTATGAAGAAATCTACACAAATGTCAAAACGTAACCACCGAGGATTTAAAAGGTTGGGGTATCGGAGTCACCAGTAGGCATCGATGGTTCTTTTATTGGGTGATTTGGTCTAATGAGTTGGAGCATGCCGAGTGTAGAAGAGCAGGCAATATTCTATTTGTAAAAAAGGGAAAGGCTTGTTTTTGCTGTGATCAGATCAGACATTCTAATCAGAAGTGAACTATGGAGATGAAGCATACTGAAGTAGAGCTGGATGAGGGGGGAGGAATGAAGCAGCAGGCCTTCTAAATTAAATTAGGGCAAATAGAGATAGATGGACAGACGGAGTCGGGGGAGAGGAAGGTTAATGGAACTGGCACATTTCAGCAGAATGTGGACTTAACGTCTTGTGAGATGTGACAGCTTGTTTTCTCGGGTGTTAATGGGCCCTCACTGTCCCCACCTTGTCACTGCCCAGTTCCTGTCACTGCCAATCTGTGTCCTAATCTACCTCCATTAGCCCAGAGACACCCTCCCTCCCGGTGGCCAGCTTCATCCTTCTCACTGATATAAGACGCCGGTCTCTTCTACCTGAGGAGCTGCAATGCTTGGCTGTGAAGAATGTCTGCAAGGATCTAGAGTTCTTGGCAATGTTCTTCTACTAATGCACAATGTTATAGTGAGGCCAAAGTGACCTCCAATGCCTATCGTTAGACCACAGAAACACAGTTGTCAACCTGAACTACATTCAACTGGCCTTTCCATCACAAAAACAAGATCTGGACAATTGACTAAGATTGGCAGGACCAGGCCAAGGATAAGGTAGAAGAGGCAGCCACCTTGAGCCCTACAGAAGGTTGCTGAAGTAGTTCACAGCTTATGAAGGAGGATGGGTTGCATACTTTGGCTTTTTCCCAAAGTTGCATACTTTGGATGCTAGAGGAACCTTGTCCCAGCACCCACCAATGATTTATGTATTTAAATATTTACATGGAAAAGATGTTGGTAGGTTTCCCTGACCTAGCGGCAATTCTTGTTATGGACAAATGATTGAAATTGCTCGACAACTGCCTGTGTGTGTTTCCAGAGAGCTTGACCAGATAGATCTATTACAGAGATTGCACAGAACTCTGAGGGGTAGGCAGAAGAGGAGGTGCAGACTATGCTAAGTTGGTGGAAGGGGTTGATCTTCAGTCTTTTTGCATTGGGTGCTAAAGGACCTTTTCATGGCACTGCTGGAATACCTTGCTGGCTGTCCATGGCGTTCTCCTCCACTCCTGATATTTCGGTGCAGCAGAATGGTCAGGTCATTGGCAGGATCATTAGGTCAGGACTTGTTCAGTACTTGCAGCATTTTTAAAGAGACATAACAAGAGGAAATGTATGCGTGATGCAGAGCTGTGCTGAATGTTATTATTAGGCTTTGCCTACACATAGGCAATACGTGGAAGCAAAGGTTACTGAATGAGAACCAGATAAAAACTGGAACAAGTGGTAAGCCAGGGTCAGCAGAGGAGGCCAACCTTCAGCAAAAGAAGATGTAATAAAGGGCTGGACCTGCAACCTATGTCACTGAAGTAGTTCATAGTCAATGGGCGGGGGGCACTTTGGCCATTTGCCTTGGGTAATAACAGACCTCCAACCCAGCATTTCATGTTAATATTATTTTGGGGTTAGGATACATTTTAAAGAAAGCACTTTGCATACAGCAGGGGTCTCCAAACTTTCTATGGCTGGGTTCACACCATTGCGCATGACAGGAGAGTGTAACCGGCTCTCAATAGAGCCAGTTCACACATCTCCGGGGTGGCTGCGGAGCGCCCTGCAGGAAAGTTCGGCGCGTCTTTGGCTCCGTTTCAAGTCCGAATTTTTGGCTGAATTTGGACCTGAACGGGGACGCAGCGGACCCCCTGCTGCGAGCCTCGCCAAACACAGTGTGAACCCAGCCTAAACGAAGGGCCATTTTACTGTTCTTCAGACTTTAGGGGGGGCCAGATTGTAGCCGTTGGGGGGACAAAATATTCTGGATTAAGTGGGAATAAACAATGCCTCAGGCTTTGTGGTCAGCGGGAGTAAACAAATTACATAGCGCCTTTGGTCAGTAGAAAGAATAGCGCCCCATCGTTGATATCATGTTGGAGGAATAGTGCCCCATTTTTGCGTCATTGGCAGGAATTATGCCCCACTCTTGGTGTCAGTGGGAAGAAAAGTGCCCCAAAGGCCAGATAAAGCAAAGGGGCAAAAGGCAAGGGCAAGCAAAGGGCCATTTTTGGCCCGTGGACTGCAGTTTGAAGCAAACTGGCACATTAGCAACTATTCAGATACAAAGTATCATTGCCCCAGTATAGTATAGGCCAACCTTTCTTAGACTTTTTTTCTCCAGAGGAACCCTAGAAATAATGTTCTTATCTTGGGGAACACTTGCTAGAAATCAATTCATTGGTGGTCACTGGTCAGTGGAAAAAAATGTCCTTCTTACAGTGGTGGTCAGAAATCCCCCTTTACTAATAACTTGAGCCCTACAGGTCAACCTTTCTTAGCCTTTTTTTTCTCCAGAGGAACCCTAGAAATAATGTTCTTATCTTGGGGAACTCTTGCTAGAATTCAATTCATTGGTGGTCAGTGGAAAAAAATGTCCCTCTTACAGTGGTGGTCAGAAATCCCCCTTTACTAATAACTAAAAAGATCACCGGAGTCATTCCACTGGTGGTGTTTGTTGTAGAACTATGAAGACACCACCAAATAGGGGGTCAACTCAGGGAACCCCTAGCAACCTCTGGAGGAACCCTAGGGCTCCATGGATCTCTGGTTGAGAACGGCAGGGTTAGATAAATGTAAATTTTGCTAAAAGCAACAGCCCCGTTTTTTGTTTTTTTTCTTTTTTTCTCTTGCTTCAGTTTCCAAGTTTAAATTGGTGTACCTCCAGACTGCAACGCATCTCTGGTGGCACCAAAAGCTGTTCCATGCATATGCAATATTCCTATTTCCATTCTTTAGACATGCACAGCCCGCTCACACATTCACGGTTCACTTTTGGAGTCTGGTCCAATCATTGTCCACCTCCCCCCCCCCCCCTCCCTAGTATTTCATGGCACAGATAAACACCTGACACAAAGAGACGGCTGAATAGGTGTTGTCATCTGCTCGCTGTCCTTCATCACACAAAGAGGCAACATCTTCTCTGCTAAGTGAGGCTGGGAACGTAATTACAATCAGCCATTTGCAGCGTGAAAACGCTCTAATTAAATTTATGCAGTCATTCTCTCTAAATAGTCATATCTTTCAAACAATCAGTCGGCCTCCTCGCTCACACCCCCCCCCCCCCCCCCTCCCATCTTCGCTCTCTGCTTCTTCTTCTCCCCCCCCCTCTTCTGTTTTCCCCACTTTATTTGTTTTCTCCTAATTTTCCTGCTCAATTTCCTATTTCTCCTTCAATTCTTATCTACAGACTTCTCATCTGAAGGGAAAATAAGGAGTTGACGTTTGAGGGTGGAGATCAGTTACAGATGTTGTTGTGGATTAGCTTACATCTGGATATAATGGTGTAGTGTGCCCACTGGGTGGATGGCCGGGGAGGCCGCTTCCACCAGAACACTTGGTAATGGGGGGGGGGGGGGGGGGGGGGGGTGAGGACACTCATTCCCAAAAATGGATCAAATCGCTTGAAAATCCCAACAATCAGAGACTTGCCACCATCTCATTCTAACTTTTAGTTTAGACATAAATCTGAAATAATTCCAAATTGTTTTATCTGCTATGTTTGGCACTCCAATGGAAACAAGAAAAAAAGAAGGTGGGATCAGGAACCACTTTCCCACCAATGGCACCTCTGCTTTGATTCTGGATTGCACCTTTGTATTGCCCATTTACTAGATCCAAGCTCATCGCCACTTTACCAAAACCCCCACTTCCTATTATTTTTAAATACTGTTATAATACTTATTTTTAATGCTATTATATTATTATTATAATATTATTTAAAAAATGTGAAAATAATATAATATTAATAATATTTATATTAGTATAAAACATCAGAGACACAAAGTGACGCCGATCCCAGCACTCAATCGATATAAAGGTTAACTGCACTCTAGCTGCTATTATAAAGCAATAGAATATTAAAAAATATGCCTTGATTAAATTTAAAAAAATGTATTAAAATATATTATCTTAATATTATTTTTAATAACTTTAATATTAATAGTATTATATTATTTATTGTAGTTAGAATATATTATAATTTAGTATTATTATAATATTGTTTTAAAAAATGTTAAAAAAATATAATATTAATACTATTTATATATTTAGAATATATTATCTTAATATTATTTTTAATAACTTTAATATTAATAGTATTATAATATTATTATATTTAGAATATATTATAATTTAGTATTATTATAATATTATTTTAAAAAAACATTAAATAATATAATATTAATAATATTTATGTATTTAGAATATATTATCTTAAAATTATTTTTAATAACTTTAATATTAATAGTATTATAATATTATTATATTTACAATATATTATAATTTAGTATTATTATAATATTGTTTTAAAAACGTTAAAATAATATAATATTAATCATATTTATATATTTAGAATATATTATCTTATTAATATTATGTTTAGGAACTTTAATATTAATAGTATTACAATATTATTATATTTAGAATATATTTTAATTTAGTATTATTATAATATTGTTTTAAAAACGTTATTATTATAACATGAATATATTATTATTATTATATTTTTTTTAAAGTTAATATTAAAAATATTATAATATTAATATATTTAGAATATTTTATAATATTATTTTAAAAATGTTAATATTATAATATGACTATATTTAAAATATATTATTATTATTATAATATGTAAAAAAACTGTAATAATTATATAAGAAAAAACTATCACTTAATTAAACCTGAATTCCAGCAGTCTTGTGGCCATTTGCATTACATCCCAGGGTCCTCTTCCTCTGCTCCAGCAGTGTGTGGCTCTCAGAACTGTAGTGAGCCATGTTGACTCTACTGTAAAGCCCAGGCTGACATGGTGAGGCATCCCCCAGGGGGCGGGTCCATGACAGGCAAGGTTCACAGGAAATGGGTTGAATGGCACTGGCTGTTATTCATCCCTGCAGAGGAGCGCCATCTAGTGGATTTTTTGCTTTTGGTGCCAGATGGCAACGAACGCTGTTTTTTTAATTGTAACCACTTAGGCCCAGTTCACACTTGTGCGACATCGCATGTAATTCTTAATTCAAAATACTTATGTACATGGGAGGAGCCTGTGATACTTATGTACATGGGAGGAGTCTGTGATACTTATGTACATGGGAGGAGCCTGTGATACTTATGTACATGGGAGGAGCCTGTGATACTTATGTACATGGGAGGAGTCTGTGATACTTATGTACATGGGAGGAGCCTGTGATCCTTATGTACATGGGAGGAGCCTGTGATACGTATGTACATGGGATGAGCCTGTGATACTTATGTACATGGGAGGAGCCTGTGATACTGGTGTACATGGGAGGAGCCTGTGATACTTGTGTACATGGGAGGAGTCTGTGATACTTATGTACATGGGAGGAGCCTGTCATACTTATGTACATGGGAGGAGTCTGTGATACTTATGTACATGGGAGGAGCCTGTGATACTTATGTACATGGGAGGAGTCTGTGATACTTATGTACATGGGAGGAGCCTGTGATACTTATGTACATGGGAGGAGCCTGTGATACTTATGTACATGGGAGGAGTCTGTGATACTTATGTACATGGGAGGAGCCTGTGATCCTTATGTACATGGGAGGAGCCTGTGATACGTATGTACATGGGAGGAGCCTGTGATACTTATGTACATGGGAGGAGCCTGTGATACTGGTGTACATGGGAGGAGCCTGTGATACTTGTGTACATGGGAGGAGTCTGTGATACTTATGTACATGGGACGAGTCTGTGATACTTATGTACATGGGACGAGTCTGTGATACTTATGTACATGGGAGGAGTCTGTGATACTTATGTACATGGGAGGAGCCTGTGATACTTATGTACATGGGACGAGTCTGTGATACTTATGTACATGGGACGAGTCTGTGATACTTATGTACATGGGAGGAGCCTGTGATACTTATGTACATGGGAGGAGCCTGTCATACTTATGTACATGGGACGAATCTGTGATACTTATGTACATGGGAGGAGTCTGTGATACTTATGTACATGGGAGGAGTCTGTGATACTTATGTACATGGGAGGAGCCTGTGATACTTATGTACATGGGAGGAGCTTGTGATGCTTATGTACATGGGGGGAGCCTGTGATACTTATGTACATGGGGGAGCCTGTGATACTTATGTACATGGGAGGAGTCAGTGATACTTATGTACATAGGAGGAGCCTGTGATACTTATGTACATGGGAGGAGCCTGTGATACTTATGTACATGGGAGGAGCCTGTGATACTTGTGTACATGGGAGGAGCCTGTGATACTTGTGTACATGGGAGGAGCCTGTGATACTTGTGTACATGGGAGGAGCCTGTGATACTTGTGTACATGGGAGGAGCCTGTGATACTTGTGTACATGGGAGGAGCCTGTGATACTTGTGTACATGGGAGGAGCCTGTGATACTTATGTACATGGGAGGAGCCTGTGATACTTATGCGCATGGGAGGAGTCTGTGATATTTATGTACATGGGAGGAGCCTGTGATACTTATGTACATAGGAGGAGCCTGTGATACTTATGTGCATGGGAGGAGCCTGTGATACTTATGTACATGGGAGGAGCCTGTGATACTTATGTGCATGGGAGGAGCCTGTGATACTTATGTACATGGGAGGGGTCTGTGATACTTATATACATGGGAGGAGCCTGTGATACTTATTTACATGGGAGGAGCCTGTGATACTTATGTGCATGGGAGGAGCCTGTGATACTTATGTACATGGGAGGAGCCTGTGATACTTATGTGCATGGGAGGAGCCTGTGATACTTATGTACATGGGAGGGGTCTGTGATACTTATATACATGGGAGGAGCCTGTGATACTTATTTACATGGGAGGAGTCTGTGATACTTATGTACATGGGAGGAGTCTGTGATACTTATGTGCATGGGAGGGGTCTGTGATACTTATATACATGGGAGGAGCCTGTGATACTTATATACATGGGAGGAGCCTGTGATACTTATATACATGGGAGGAGTCTGTGATACTTATATACATGGGAGGAGTCTGTGATACTTATGTACATGGGAGGAGCCTGTGATACTTATGTACATGGGAGGAGCCTGTTATACTTATGTGCATGGGAGGAGCCTGTGATACTTATGTACATGGGAGGAGTCTGTGATACTTATGTACATGGGAGGAGCCTGTGATACTTATGTACATGGGAGGAGCCTGTTATACTTATGTGCATGGGAGGAGCCTGTGATACTTATGTACATGGGAGGAGTCTGTGATACTTATGTAATCTATTTTGGAATAATGCTGTAACATAACAAAATGTGGAAAAAGTGAAGTACTGTGAATACTTTCAGGATGCACTGTTAGGGGGGGGGGGCTGCACTCAGAAGTACACACTAGTAGATTTTTTTAGAAATATTTCAATTTAAGAGCGTTCATTCGATTTTCTAATCATTAATGGGGTCAAAATTGATGTTCATTTTCGACCACAGCAATAAAAAAAAAATTTAGAAAGAACAGGATAAAAAAAAAAAAAAAAAAAAAAAAAGATGACCCAATATCTGCTTCATGTATGACTCTTTTTTAAAATTTGCCAAACCCAAGAAAATTTTTGAAAAAAGCATATACCCGCCCCCCCCCCCCCCCCCCTCCCCCGGAATGAGAACCCGCATCTTTTCATGACATACAGATAAGCAGGCAGAGAGAGAATTTTAAGAATCTATTAGATACAATAAAATAGAATCAGGAAAAGGAGGAAGCAATGTGACAATGTGAAGGGCATATCTTCAGTTAGGGTTGGGTTGGACCCTGAAATAATAGCAGTCACTGCAGACACTAGAGTGGATAATAAGTGTATCACATGCGTTAAGTCGAATGAATTGGGGGGAAGCAATCAGAAAGGTGGCAATCTTCTGGAAACAAATGTGAGCGTTATCTCTCTCCTGAGCTCTAATATCTGCGGCTGACCCCTCTGGTGGTGAAGACCGGGCCCAGGGAGCGATGCTAAGCCCGGCTCACAGATAGAAGGGGCCTGTGATTGATCAGAGAGGCAGTGGCGGTGTGCTGATAGACTGAGCTGGAGAAAAGAACGCCCTGGGCTGGGATGTGTCACTCCAAGAACTCTTTGTGTTGGAGCTCTTTCACATTTATCGAACCTTCCACCAGAAAGGAGGCGAAGGGGGGGGGGGGGGGGGGGGCAGTTCTAAAGATCTCAGGAAATCTTGTTTTGAAGCATTAAGTCAGTGTGAACTCTCCATTACCAGGACCCTGAGGGCAAACAAAAGATGGAGGGGGGGGGGGGCTACCTGCTTAGCTGGCAGAGGGTGATGGAAAGGTGAAGAGCGGCGATTGGACTGGATGCAGAAGGAACCGTTATCGATCTGGACGTGTAATGATGTGGCGCCATTTGAAACTTTGTGCGAAAACTTTTTTGTTGCTTGAGTACTTTGAGTAGTCGCTTTGTGTTTGTTGTCTGCGGACGCAGGATCACCCCGGGAATGTAACGCTAGGCATGGAGGACAAAGGAGTTGCCGATCCTCTGGCTTCGTCCAGATCAGGCGTGGTGCCAGTTTTGAGTCTCCAAGAAAAAGTCCAGAGGCATCCAGGCAACCCAATTTAAGACGTAGTTTATCAATGGAAGCCTTCATGGTTCTTTCGGTACAGGTTTCCTCTTAAAGCGTCCCTGATGCAAAAATAAAATAGCTGAAAATGAGTTCTCTGTAAAAGAAGAGAGTGAATATTTTCTGGTAAAGAGGAATTGTCCACTTAAGCCTGCTGAGAAATTACAAACCTTGGGCTTGATCTTCACAGTCCCCCATTGCGATTCGCGATTCCTCTTGTCCTCTGGCAGTGTTAATCGCCTGTGTCTATCACTGGGCTCAGTGGTTTCTTCTACCTTCTGAAAGTGTCAATCTCCTGTGCCCCCCCTGCACTTAGTGGTTCCTCCCACCTTTTAGGAGTGTCATTCTCCTGTGTCCACCGCTTGGCTCAGTGGTTCTTTCCACCCTCTGAGAGTGTTGATCTTCTGTGCCCTCACTGCACTCCTTAGTTCCTCCAACTTTCAGGGAGTGTCAATTTCCTGTGTCCATCGCCTGACTCGGTGGGTCCTTCCACCTTCTGGGAGGGTCGATTTCCTGTGCCCTTACTGCACTCAGTGGTTCCTTCCACTTTCTGGGAGTGTTGGTCTCCTTTGCTTCCACTGCACTCAGTGGTTCCTGCTACCATGTGGGAGAGATGATCTCCTGTGTCCACCTCTGGGCTCAGTGGCTTCTTCCACACTCTGGTATTGTTGACCTCTTGTGCCCCCACTGCACTCAGTGGTTCCTCCCACCTTCTGGGTGTGTCAATCTCCTCTGTTCACTGCTGGGCTCAGTGGTTCCTCCCACCTTCTGGAAGTTTCGATCTCCTGTGCCCCCACTGCACTCAGTGGTTCCTCCCACCTTCTGGGTGTGTCAATCTCCTCTGTTCACTGCTGGGCTCAGTGGTTCCTCCCACCTTCTGGAAGTTTCGATCTCCTGTGCCCCCACTGCACTCAGTGGTTCCTCCAACCTTCTGGGATTGTTGATTCTCCTGTGCCCCCACTGCACTCAGGGGTTCCTCACACCTTCTGGGTGTGTCAATCTCCTGTGTTCACTGCTGGGCTCAGTGGTTCCTCCCACCTTCTGGAAGTTTCGATCTCCTGTGCCCCCACTGCACTCAGTGGTTCCTCCAACCTTCTGGGATTGTTGCTCTCTTGTGCCCCCCACTGCCCTCAGTGGTTCCTCCCAACTTCTTAAAGTGTCAATCTTCTGTGCCCCCACTGCACTTAGTGGTTCCTCCCACCTTTTAAGAGTGTCAGTCTCCTGTGTCCACCGCTTGGCTCAGTGGTTCTTTCCACCCTCTGAGAGTGTTGATCTTCTGTGCCCCCACTGCACTCATTAGTTCCTCCAACCTTCAGGGAGTGTCAATTTCCTGTGTCCATCGCCTGACTCGGTGGGTCCTTCCACCTTCTGGGAGGGTCGATTTCCTGTGCCCTTACTGCACTCAGTGGTTCCTCCCACTTTCTGGGAGTGTTGGTCTCCTTTGCTTCCACTGCACTCAGTGGTTCCTGCTACCATGTGGGAGAGATGATCTCCTGTGTTCACCTCTGGGCTCAGTGGCTTCTTCCACACTCTGGTATTGTTGACCTCTTGTGCCCCCACTGCACTCAGTGGTTCCTCCAACCTTCTGGGATTGTTGATTCTCCTGTGCCCCCACTGCACTCAGGGGTTCCTCACACCTTCTGGGTGTGTCAATCTCCTGTGTTCACTGCTGGGCTCAGTGGTTCCTCCCACCTTCTGGAAGTTTCGATCTCCTGTGCCCCCACTGCACTCAGTGGTTCCTCCAACCTTCCGGGATTGTTGATCTCCTGTGCCCCCCACTGCCCTTAGTGGTTCCCCCCACCTTTTAGGAGTGTCAGTCTCCTGTGTCCACCGCTTGGCTCAGTGGTTCCTTCCACCCCTTGGGAGTGTTGATCTCCTATGCCCTCACCGCAATCATTGGTTCCTCCAACATTCAGGGAGTGTCCATCTCCTGTGTCCACCTCCTGGCTCAGTGGGTCCTTCCACCCTCTGGGAGGGTCAATTTCCCGTGTCCACAACTGGTCTCAGTGGTTCCTTCCACCTTCTGAGAGAGTGGATCTTTTTTGTCCTCTTCAACACAGTGGCATTGGTAGGTGGGCAATGATAAAGCCGAGTATTTACTCTCTCTATTTACAGGGAACAAATGATTTACAATTTTATTTTCACAACAGTGTTGCTTCAAATTGCAACTTTACCAAGCAGGATCTCATTAAAAGGGCAAAGTATAGGTGGTGGTGGGGTATATAACACTCACCTCAGTAATCATGTCCCACCAATATAAAATGCCCCTCCCCCACCCCTTCCCTCAGAGCTGTGAATTACCTCAGCAGGGTAGGCTCCTGCCCTTGATGCGTCCCCCTCTCTTGAAGCACCCAAGGCGACTGCCTCTTCTGCCCCTACCCCTCAGCCTGGTCCTGGGTGTTGGGAATTCCCCATAGTAGACTGTAGCTGACCGGCTCGTACAGTGCACTTCACAAAAACCTCAACCTCTAGCACAATGCAAAGATATCTACAGAGCCTCTGTATTAAGATGGCCATACTCTGCTCAAATTCAAGCTGTGGGTGGCATTGTCGGCACTACCTGGCTTGAAAAAAGCAGATTTTTCAATTTAACTGGGTGGAACATTGTTGGCCGTACGGTAATGGCATCCAACCAGATATGGGTAACTGTGGGTACCATTGGTTGCTGAATACAAAAGCCGTCAGGGGGATAATTCCTTCATCCGGGCTATTTAACGTGGTTGGGGGGGGGGGGGGATTGATTGATCTAAAGGTGATTGGTTAGCTTTAAGCCAACAAAAGTGTTGATAAAGAATAATGAAAGGAATCCAAAATATTTAAACGTATGAGAATTCCAACATGGTATAGAAATTTTGAGTTTTATTTTTTTAGAAAGCATCTTGGAATGAACCAGTGAATAATGAAAACAGGGTCCTGTAGATCAGGGGGCTAGAAGTATGGATGGGGGGGGGGGGGGGGGGCGGCGCTGTGTGCCCCTAATGGATGGGACACCACTGATTTTAAAGGTGTCATTCGTAACCCCAAAGAAAGTGAATACTCTGGTTAATTTAAAATACAAAGTTAATTTTATTCATTTACTAAAATTCCTTAGACATATCTATATCCATACATTTCAGTGCTGTTACATATTGCATGTAAGAGGCTTCCTAAGAAAGGCGCTCATTCTGCTAAACCATAGCCCATAGGTATGCATATAAAAATCGATGTTCAATGTACATATTAGTATAACAACTGTATTTAGGCCAGACTGCAAAAAACAATTAGGAGCTGGTCTCTACGTGTTTCGCCATAAATTGGCTTCCTCAGAAGACCATACATATAACCAAGATCTACATAGGAAAGATGCCCCAGGTGGTCTCAGATCTTAGAATGGGCACGTAGGAAAAAACGGCTGATAGGAACGGCAGTGCAAAACACTGTTGCAATGGATAAAGATTATATAAGAAAGTATCTTCATAAGTAAAACATCCTCCCTCGAAGGCCAAAAGCCAAGCAGCACAGAGTATACGTGCAATCAGCCGTTTTTACTACGTGCCCATTCCATGCTCTGAGACCACCTGGGGCATCTTTCCTATGTGGATTTAGTGTCAACAGATCTTGGTAATATGCATGGTCAACTGAGGAAGCCAATTAAGGGTGAAATGCGTAGAGCCTGGCACCTAGTTGTTTTGCAGTCTGGCCTAAATATAGTTATTATAGTATATTTACATTGAACATCATTTTTTTTATGTATACCTATGGGCTATGGCTTAGCAGAATGGGTGCCTTTTTTAGGGAGCCTCCTACATGTTATATGTAACTGCACTAAAATGTTTTTTTGGATATAGATATGTATATCTATTTTTGTAACTTAATAACATTAACTTTGTATTTTAAATCAACCGAGTATTTACTTACTTGGGGTTAGGAATGGCACCTCCTTTTTCCTTATTTTTGCTCTTCTTATACAGTATCTCAGAAAAGTAAGTACACCCCTCACTCACATTTGTGTAAATCTTTTCTTCTATCTTTTCATGTGACAACACTGAAGAAATGACACTTGTCTACAATGTAAAGTAGTGAGTGTACAGCTTGTATAACAGTGTAAATTTGCTGTCCCCTCAAAATAACTCAACATACAGCCATTAATGTCTAAACCGCTGGCAACAAAAGTCAGTACACCCCTAAGTGAAAATGTCCAAATTGGGCCCAAAGTGTCAATATTTTGTGTGGCCACCATTATTTTCCCAGCACTGCCTTAACCCTCTTGGGCATGGAGGTCACCAGAGCTTCACAGGTTGTCACTGGAGTCCTCTTCCCCTCCTCCATGATGACATCACAGAGCTGGTGGATGTTAGAGACCTTGCGCTCCTCCACCTTCCGTTTGAGGATGTCCCACAGATGATCAATAGGGTTTAGGTCTGGAGACATGCTTGGCCAGTCCATCACCTTTACCCTCAGCTTCTTTAGCAAGGCAGTGGTGGTCTTGGAGGTGTGTTTGGGGTGGTTATGTTGGAATACTGCGGTCCAGTCTCTGAAGGGAGGGGATCATGCTCTGCTTCAGTATGTCACAGTACATGTTGGCATTCATGGTTCCCTCAATGATCTGTAGCCCCCCCAGTGCCGGCAGCACTCATGCAGCCCCAGACCATGACACTCCCGCCACCATGCTTGACTGTAGACAAGACACACTTGAGTCAGATGGGTCCCCGCTCGGGCTCGGGGCTAATAATACATTTGTGAATGCCCGAGACCCGGGGCTTTTTGGGGGCCCACTTGGGGCTCCAGCCCCCCTTAGCCCCCCCTCCAGACGCCACTGGGTTTAGACATTAATGGCTGTGTGTTGAGTTATTTTGAGGGGACAGCAAATTTACACTGTTATACAAGCTGTACACTCACTATTTTACATTGTTGCAAAGTGTCATTTCTTCAGTGTTGTCACGTGAAAAGATACAATAAAATACTTACAAAAATGTGAGGGGTTGTACTCACATTTGTGAGATAATGTATGTCTATGGATGTGGTGCCACGTCAGTGGATTGTGCTCTGTGTTTTTCTAAATGTCTCATCGTCGCAGGCGGCTAATTAACGGAGAGGCTAATGAACATTACTGCCTTCATAGCCGGGAAATGACATCTTCAGAATAATCACGTCTCAAGGATTTCCTTTTTCGTATGTTTGAATATCCATAATAAATTCCACAGCAGATGCCTTAAACATATAAAAAAAACAAATATGTAAGTGAATTCAAAGCTGCCATCGTCTGCGAAAAATGTAATAAAAAATAAAAAAATGGAGCTAAAATTTGCAAAACACAAAGAATAACAGTGTACAAGAAAGTGTTATTTCCTGTAAAGTTGGCTTCTAATCTCCTAACATGCTTGCATGCGGCGGATCCCATATCCCAGAGATAATATAAGGTTCCTGTCCATATTGTATACGGTAGATGGCCTTTCATCCCTATCTCCTACTTTCATGTAGTTTCCTCCGCAGCTCAATTTCTCTTCCTCCTGCGGCCAAGAAGTTGGAAGAGCTGATGGTCTCGAGATGGGGGATCCTAATTGCACTTGAACGTCTAAAGCTGACTCGGTTTATCATAAAGGGTGCAGATTTGCCTGGCTGGAGCCTCCGTGGACACAGACCCTCAGGCCCTGCTCAGAAATAGAGGGAATTAATTACATTTTTTTTTTTAAACTCCTCTTCTTTTAAAGTACGGAGAGGATGATGAAACCTCCTGAGGGGAAAGAGTGTCGGCGGAGGGAAGAAAGAGTGAATGTGAAGAGAGATACAGAGGAAGGGGGCAGTGAAAGGACATTTCCCGGTGTCAAGGAGAACACGTGTCCCAGACTACCAACCAACTGACCTCGGGTCAAGGTTGAGAAGAGGGCCTATGTTCTGCCGAGCCGGGCTAGGCAATGGTTACACCGATACACAAGGGGGGGGGGGGGGGGTATCTGTTTCTGTGCTGCTGTGGCATGCGGTATTCAATTCCACTCAAATACATTATTCCATAAATTTAGAACATAACGGGGAATGAAACAAATAGTCATTGCATTATGCCCCGTTTCTAGTCGGGTTCCTTTAACGCTTACACGTTTATACCACAAAGCACAGCAAAACGTAATGATGATGATGTGAAAAGTATAATAACCCATAATGTTAAAGTAACCATAATGTTTAATTAGTACACCTTAAGTCAGGTCCGGGACAAGGAGTGGGCAGCAGGGGCGGCCTCCCTGGGCACTGTGGTGTCATGAATTGGGGGGGGGGGGGCGCCGCCGCACCACAAGAAGATTGGGGAGGAGGGGATTTGTTTTGGGAGGAGGGAATTTGGGGTTGGCAGGAGGGTGGGCTGCCCTGGGCTCTGTGGTAACATGTGAGATGGGGGGCATCTTAAGGAGATTGGGGGAGGGGATTTGTGTTTGGAGGGTAAATTTGAGGGGTGGCTGGGGGTAAGAATTGTTCTAGAAGGAGAAATTTGGGGAGGGGGGGTGCTAGGAGTGGTTATTTAGGGGGATTTGTGTTGAAAGGGGAGTGAAGGAAGAGGATTAATGCATGGAGGGGGTATTTGGAGGGTTTGTGCTATAAGAAGTGATAGGAAGGGAATTTTTTTTGGGGGGGGGGGGGGGGGTTGTGCTAGCAGGGTAAATTGGGGGGGTATTTGTTCTAGGAGGGGAAGTTTGTGCTGGGAGGGGGATTTGCAGTGGGGCGGGGGGATGTGTAATCAGATGGGAACATTTAGGGGTATAGGAGGAACAAAGATTTGTGATTTGGGGGGGGGGATTTCAGCAGGGGGTAAATTTATGCTTAGGGGGTAAGCATGCAGATTAGTGCTCAATTTTTATTTATTTTTTTTGGGGGGGGGGGGGATTTTTGTTGACACATTCGGGGAAGGGGAGTGGCGCAGTTTGGCACGTTTGCCGTGGGCTCTAGGTGACCTTGTCCTGGCACTGCCTCAAGTAGACCAAGGTCAATGATGGAGGTTTAGAGGTGCCTACAGAAAAAAAAAAAGATTACTCACCGAATGGAAGAGGTTAAGTCAGATCAGGCAACAATCTTTGGTCTACAAGCCCTTCCTGACCCTGGTTGGGGAAAACCACCTGGTCAGGTTGGACTCTCTTGAATGTTTCCATTGCCCCCCACCCCCCCTTTCCCCAACATTGCCAAGAGCATACCACTTTCTAGTCCATACCTGCAAGCTTGCCCATTTGTTTGCAGAATGGTCTTTAAAGACCGTTTATTGGCCAGATTGAGCGTACTTGTCTAGCCACCATCGAATGCAGCCTTTCTCAACCTTTTTATTCCAGGGGTACCCTTTAAATAGTTTATAAAGAGGGAAATGTCTCCTTCTTCATGTTTCTGTAGTCAAGCACCTGGCCACACATGAGAAAATTTTTAAGCATGTCACTATATGCAAGCACAGTTTTCTAAAAGTAAAAAAGTCAGCTGTGAATGCACTGACCATGATGTCACCTGCTAAAAAAAAATAGTTGGGGGTCAGTGTGGTAAGGCCCCTTACAACATTGGTCAAGGGGAAGAACGGCCCCCCTTGAAATAGTGGTCAGAATGTCACCCTTCTAGACAGCTAAAAAGACAATGGGCGTCATGCTGCTAGCTTTACCAAGTGGCATTGACTCTGGAACTATGCAGGCACCATCAGATGGGGGGGGGGGGGGGGCTAATTCGCCACAGCTCAAGGAACCCTTGGCAACCTCTGGAGGAACCCTATGTTTTCACCAAACCCTGGTTGAGAAAGACTGGGCTAAACTATCAGGTTTAGACTTCCCAGTTCAGACAGTAAAAACTGTGATGCCCTCCATCATTTGTGGTCAGTGTAGCAGTGACTCCTTAAATTGGTGTTTGATGGCAAGTTGACCCTTGCATTGGTGGTCAACGTAGGTAGGAGGTCAATCCACCATTGCTCAGAGCTCAAGGAACCCCTAACAACCTCTGGAGGAACCCTAGGCTTTCACCGAACCCTGGTTGAGAAACACTGGGCTATACTATCAGGCTTTGACTCCCCCAAGCCAGACGGTAAAAACTTGTGATCAGTGTAAAAGTGACCCCTTACATTGGTGTTTAATGGAAAGTTGACCCTTGCATTGGTGGTCAATGTAGGTAGGAGGCCAATCCACCATTGCTCAGAGCTCAAGGAACCCCTAACAACCTCTGGAGGAACCCTAGGCTTTCACCGAACCCTGGTTGAGAAACACTGTGCTATACTATCAGGCTTTGACTCCCCCAAGGCAGACACTAAAAATTTGTGGTTAGTGTAGAAGTGACCCCTTACATTGGTGTTTAATAGAAAGTTGACCCTTGCATTGGTGGTCAATGTAGGTAGGAGGCCAGTCCACTGTTGCATAGAGCTCAAGGAACTTCTGGAGGAACCCTAGGGATCCCCGAAACCCTGGTTGAGAATGGCTGATCTAATGAGTCTAGGTAGGTAGCTGAGCTATTTTTTGGACTGTGGGACAATCAGATTTGGGTGACTGGGTGGACATGATTGTACAAGAAGATTATTGACTTATAAGTAGGCTGGCCATAAATGTTGGTAAGTCTCCTATCACTGCCTGCATTTCAGGAGCTCAACAGTCTGCTACAGACAGTCCTTGCAACTGCAGTGAAGCAAAGGTTCCCTTTTCTCTATGGAAAACAGTTGACCCCCCCCCCATGATGTAGACATTTTCCAGCATGTTGGAATTTTTTTCCGTGCAAAGACAATCACTTCTAAAGCTTGATCTTTGCAACTGACCCTGAAATTGGTTGCAGTACTTGCTAAATAGTGACAAATATGGCCACACTTAGTCATGTGATGGTCCTAAAAAAAAAAATTGCTGAAACAATCGTTTTCATGAGTCCATCGTTACAGTATTTAACCATGCATTGCAGCAAGTCAGCATCTTAGGACCGGTCTCCATGTCCGGCCTCAGGGGTAGTTGACCCTTGACAGGCCTTCTGTTGGCTGAGCTTGATTGGTTGATAATAGACATTGCGCTTAGCACACTGCTGTTTGGGTTTATTGATTAAACCTTTTTTGGGGGAAAAAACAAAGCAAGAACTCACCCAAAAGTAAAAAAAAAAAAAAAAAAAAAAAAAAAAACTTTAGAGCTCAACTGCCACTTCTAAATGGATTTAGCAGGCTCACGATCACTAATGTGTAGATGCAGATCACTGAGCGGGCGTCATCCTCCGCCATCATCGTCTAATTTGGGTTGGAATGTCTTTAGAGAAGTCAAAATTTGCCAAAAAAAAAAAAAAGCGGTCAGCTTATTGCGGACTGTGAAGCCGCCAGGCAGCGGAGAGGTTAATGTGAAGAGGCTGTGACTGATTTGGGGCAGCGGTGCAGAGAGAGAAGGAAGGGGTGACAGAAAGAGGGGAAGGGGGAAGGGAGGGAAAAGCTGCCACTCAGCTGGACTGACAGGCCCCCGATATCCCTGGCGATAAAGTCTTACAGATGTCGCTCGGCAATTGATTTTTGGTTAGTGATGGCAATATACTAAGAAGAAGTAATACATTATAGAGGCGAGGTAAAAGGGGGGGGGGGGGGGCAGGGGATTATAGTGGCCCTTCCTCTAGACCCCAGCTTCAAACACTTCTAGAAATCATATTAACCTGTTTGCAGAGGAACAGCCGCCTCCTCCTCCTCCTCCTCCTTGGCCCCGTCTGCTGCGGAACCATTCAGCGCAGTGCAGGGGGTAGGGTAGAGGGGTCAGGAGGATGGATCGCCTGCAGGAGGGGTCATGGTCAGGACAACGCATAGGTCTATGTATAGATGGGGACACCTTGGACACGCCAACTTTACGTAGCAAAATCTCCGTCACTCTGCCGCAATTATTTCTTTCAATAAGTTTTTATTCAAAGTTTCAATTTTTTTTAGCGGACATTGAAAAAAACATTGCATAGAAAACAATCCAGTGCATAGTCAATGGGGAATGCATGGCTATAAAAAAAAAATACAAAAATAAATAAAACATGCAGCGCTACAAACGTAAAGTGCCATATATAAGACAGAATATCATAAATAAAACATGTGACCATATTAGGAAAAAGGAATATTTCCCATACATCCCCATGTGGGCAATTTATGGGGGATGGGGATTTTAGTGTGCCCAAGAAAAATAGAATAGAATTGCTCAAAAATACACCATATAAAATCAATACATTTTATTTATACAAAACCTTAAAAACAGAAAAGGTATATATTTTCTAAAAAAAACATATTATGTTTCATATATCGATATACAGTACATTCATCCACATGGGGGGATCGACGTGTTTCGCCCAAGGTAAGGGCTTCTTCAGGATCCACTTTTCAATATTTTTAAAGCTTACAACAAATGCCAAGGAGCTTGAACCAAATATAGTATGCAGACACACTGAAATGTAAACATATTATGTTTCATACATCGATATACAGCACATTCATCCACATGTGGGGATGAGTCCCAGTAGGTTTATGAATCAACGTGTTTCGCCCAAGGTAAGGGCTTCTTCAGGATCCACTTTTCAATATTTTTAAAGCTTACAACAAATGCCAAGGAGATTAAACCAAATATAGTATGCAGTAACACTGAAATGTAAACATTATGTTTCATACATCGATATACAGCACATTCATCCACATGTGGGGATGAGTCCCAGTAGGTTTATGAATCAACGTGTTTCGCCCAAGGTAAGGGCTTCTTCAGGATCCGCTTTTCAATATTTTTAAAGCTTACAACAAATGCCATGGAGCTTAAACCAAATCTAGTATGCAGACACACTGAAATGTAAACATATTATGTTTCATACATCGATATACAGCACATTCATCCACATGGGGGGGATGAGTCCCAGTAGGTTTATGAATCGACGTGTTTCGCCCAAGGTAAGGGCTTCTTCAGGATCCACTTTTCAATATTTTTAAAGCTTACAACAAATGCCAAGGAGCGTAAACCAAATATAGTATGCAGACACACTGAAATGTACTCAGATCTAAATAGACAATAATGTTGTGTATATCAATGATGGATGAAGGTAGCTGTTCTCAAAATACCAGCCATAAAATGAATCAGACAAAGAGGGACAAGAAATTAGGAAAGGGGAATATTTCCCATAAATCCCCACATGGGCAACTTATGGGGGATGGGGATTTTAGTGTGCTCCAGAAAAATAGAATAGAATTACTCAAAAATACACCATATAAAATCAATACATTTTATTCATAAAAAACCTTAAAAACAGAAAAAGGTATATATTTTCTAAAAAGCATATTATGTTTCATACATCGATATACAGTACATTCATCCACATGGGGGATGAGTCCCAGAAGGTTTATAGATTGGCGTGTTTCGCCCAAGGTAAGGGCTTCTTCAGGATCCACTTTTCAATATTTTTAAAGCTTACAACAAATGCCAAGGTGTGTAAACCAAATATAGTATGCAGACACACTGAAATGTACTCAGATCTAAATAGACAATAATGTTGTGTATATCAATGATGAATCAAGGTAGTTACTCTCAAATACCAGCCATAGAATGAATGAGACGAAAAGGGACAAGAGAAATCAGAGAAAACTAAAATCCCCATCTCCCATAAATTATTATTTTTTTTTTTTGCTAATTTTTTTCCCCAAGAAAGTGGAGTTACCCTTTAAAGGAAAATGTGTTAATTGGTATAACTCAATATCCTGCAGTTACTGCAAACTTAAATCTGGCATTTGAACGTACGCACTCTTCTCATTACAGGTTATGAGCATTCTAAGCAGTCCCAACGGAATGCCCCCCCAGAGCCAGTCGGATTTTTCCATCTCCCCTCTACATAGCGGTCTGGAGACCACCAATTCCCTGTCGGCGAGCTGCAGCCAGCGCAGCGATTCCATCAAGTCTGTGGACAGCCTCCCCACATCTCAGTCCTACTGCGCCCCGACTTACAGCACGACGGGATACAGCATGGACCCCGTGGCAAGCTACCAGTATGGACAATATGGACAATGTAAGTACTGATCCACAGTAGTATATCAGGGCTCAGAAAACCCCAGGAGATAGGTTACTGGGGGTCACGTACAACACACCATGTATGCAACAATGTACTAAAAAGAATTGTTAGAATGTCCAACGGGAAGTAGACTATAATGGAGAGACTATTCCGGCATGATGCATACTGTCACTCCTTAGGAGAGAGGTTGTTCACAAGACTCGGATTCAGTCGCATACATAACCACTACGAAAGGGTCCGATTCAAATCCACAGCACTGCTCCAAACCTACACCCATAATGCCCATGGGCCATCCCAGTGCCAGGTCTTGTAGCCCTTAGACATGTGCTATTTGTTCTGTTACAAATTCGTTTTTTAACAAATTTCGACAAATATTCGAAAATTCCTGAATTCAGAAATTATTTCAGATAATTCGTAACTTCGGATAAATTCGTATTCGCTATCTTCACTAACAGCCAAATTTGAAAGGAAATTCCAATACCTAGAATTTAATAGTTAGTTATTATCAGTTAGTCTTTTGAATTTTCGAAAAATCCGTAAGAATGTTCCTTACATTGGTGATCAGTGAGAAGAATGTTCCTTACATTGGTGATCAGTGAGAAGAATGTCCCTTACATTGGTGATCAGTGAGAAGAATGTTCCTTACATTGGTGATCAGTGAGAAGAATGTTCCTTACATTGGTGATCAGTGGGAAGAATGTTCCTTACATTGGTGATCAGTGAGAAGAATGTTCCTTACATTGGTGATCAGTGAGAAGAATGTTCCTTACATTGGTGATCAGTGAGAAGAATGTTCCTTACATTGGTGATCAATGAGAAGAACGTTCCTTACATTGGTGATCAGTGGGTAGAATGTTCCTTACATTGGTGATCAGTGGGAAGAATGTTCCTTACATTGGTGATCAGTGGGAAGAATGTTCCTTACATTGGTGATCAGTGGGAAGAATGTTCCTTACATTGGTGATCAGTGAGAAGAATGTTCCTTACATTGGTGATCAGTGAGAAGAATGTTCCTTACATTGATGATCAGTGAGAAGAATGTTCCTTACATTGGTGATCAGTGAGAAGAATGTTCCTTACATTGATGATCAGTGAGAAGAAATGTTCCTTACATTGGTGATCAGTGGGAAGAATGTTCCTTACAT
The DNA here is from genome assembly GCA_037952835.1 of Lithobates septentrionalis. Classification (NCBI taxonomy): domain Eukaryota; kingdom Metazoa; phylum Chordata; class Amphibia; order Anura; family Ranidae; genus Lithobates; species Lithobates septentrionalis. Next base: position 153,661 of record JBBDGP010004660.1, read on the forward strand.
TGGTGATCAGTGGGATGAATGTTCCTTACATTGGTGATCAGTGGGAAGAATGTTCCTTACATTGGTGATCAGTGAGAAGAATGTTCCTTACATTGGTGATCAGTGGGATGAATGTTCCTTACATTGGTGATCAGTGAGAAGAATGTTCCTTACATTGGTGATCAGTGAGAAGAATGTTCCTTACATTGGTGATCAGTGAGAAGAATGTTCCTTACATTGGTGGTCAGTGAGAAGAATGTTCCTTACATTGATGATCAGTGAGAAGAATGTTCCTTACATTGGTGATCAGTGGGATGAATGTTCCTTACATTGGTGATCAGTGGGAAGAATGTTCCTTACATTGGTGGTCAGTGAGAAGAATGTTCCTTACATTGGTGATCAGTGAGAAGAATGTCCCTTACATTGGTGATCAGTGGGATGAATGTTCCTTACATTGGTGATCAGTGGGAAGAATGTTCCTTACATTGGTGATCAGTGAGAAGAATGTTCCTTACATTGGTGATCAGTGAGAAGAATGTTCCTTACATTGGTGATCAGTGAGAAGAATGTTCCTTACATTGGTGATCAGTGAGAAGAATGTTCCTTACATTGGTGGTCAGTGAGAAGAATGTTCCTTACATTGGTGATCAGTGAGAAGAATGTTCCTTACATTGGTGATCAGTGAGAAGAATGTCCCTTACATTGGTGATCAGTGAGAAGAATGTTCCTTACATTGGTGATCAGTGAGAAGAATGTCCCTTACATTGGTGATCAGTGAGAAGAATGTTCCTTACATTGGTGATCAGTGAGAAGAATGTTCCTTACATTGGTGATCAGTGGGAAGAATGTTCCTTACATTGGTGATCAGTGAGAAGAATGTTCCTTACATTGGTGATCAGTGGGAAGAATGTTCCTTACATTGGTGATCAGTGAGAAGAATGTTCCTTACATTGGTGATCAGTGAGAAGAATGTCCCTTACATTGGTGATCAGTGGGAAGAATGTCCCTTACATTGGTGATCAGTGAGAAGAATGTCCCTTACATTGGTGATCAGTGGGAAGAATGTCCCTTACATTGGTGATCAGTGGGAAGAATGCTCCTTACATTGGTGATCAGTGAGAAGAATGTTCCTTACATTGGTGATCAGTGAGAAGAATGTCCCTTACATTGGTGATCAGTGAGAAGAATGTTCCTTACATTGGTGATCAGTGAGAAGAATGTTCCTTACATTGGTGATCAGTGGGAAGAATGTTCCTTACATTGGTGATCAGTGAGAAGAATGTTCCTTACATTGGTGATCAGTGAGAAGAATGTCCCTTACATTGGTGATCAGTGGGAAGAATGTCCCTTACATTGGTGATCAGTGAGAAGAATGTCCCTTACATTGGTGATCAGTGGGAAGAATGTCCCTTACATTGGTGATCAGTGGGAAGAATGCTCCTTACATTGGTGATCAGTGAGAAGAATGTTCCTTACATTGGTGATCAGTGAGAAGAATGTTCCTTACATTGGTGATCAGTGAGAAGAATGTTCCTTACATTGGTGATCAGTGGGTAGAATGTTCCTTACATTGGTGATCAGTGGGAAGAATGTTCCTTACATTGGTGATCAGTGAGAAGAATGTTCCTTACATTGGTGATCAATGAGAAGAACGTTCCTTACATTGGTGATCAGTGGGTAGAATGTTCCTTACATTGGTGATCAGTGGGAAGAATGTTCCTTACATTGGTGATCAGTGGGAAGAATGTTCCTTACATTGGTGATCAGTGGGAAGAATGTTCCTTACATTGGTGATCAGTGAGAAGAATGTTCCTTACATTGGTGATCAGTGAGAAGAATGTTCCTTACATTGATGATCAGTGAGAAGAATGTTCCTTACATTGGTGATCAGTGAGAAGAATGTTCCTTACATTGATGATCAGTGAGAAGAAATGTTCCTTACATTGGTGATCAGTGGGAAGAATGTTCCTTACATTGGTGATCAGTGGGATGAATGTTCCTTACATTGGTGATCAGTGGGAAGAATGTTCCTTACATTGGTGATCAGTGAGAAGAATGTTCCTTACATTGGTGATCAGTGAGAAGAATGTTCCTTACATTGGTGATCAGTGAGAAGAATGTTCCTTACATTGGTGGTCAGTGAGAAGAATGTTCCTTACATTGATGATCAGTGAGAAGAATGTTCCTTACATTGGTGATCAGTGGGATGAATGTTCCTTACATTGGTGATCAGTGGGAAGAATGTTCCTTACATTGGTGGTCAGTGAGAAGAATGTTCCTTACATTGGTGATCAGTGGGATGAATGTTCCTTACATTGGTGATCAGTGAGAAGAATGTTCCTTACATTGATGATCAGTGAGAAGAATGTTCCTTACATTGGTGATCAGTGAGAAGAATGTTCCTTACATTGGTGATCAGTGAGAAGAATGTTCCTTACATTGGTGATCAGTGAGAAGAATGTTCCTTACATTGGTGATCAGTGAGAAGAATGTTCCTTACATTGATGATCAGTGAGAAGAATGTTCCTTACATTGGTGATCAGTGAGAAGAATGCTCCTTACATTGGTGATCAGTGGGAAGAATGTTCCTTACATTGGTGATCAGTGGGAAGAATGTTCCTTACATTGGTGGTCAGTGAGAAGAATGTTCCTTACATTGATGATCAGTGGGAAGAATGTACCTTCCATTGGTGATCAGTGAGGAGAATGTTCCTTACATTGGTGATCAGTGGGATGAATGTTCCTTACATTGGTGATCAGTGAGAAGAATGTTCCTTACATTGATGATCAGTGAGAAGAATGTTCCTTACATTGGTGGTCAGTGAGAAGAATGTTCCTTACATTGATGATCAGTGGGAAGAATGTACCTTCCATTGGTGATCAGTGAGGAGAATGTTCCTTACATTGGTGATCAGTGGGATGAATGTTCCTTACATTGGTGATCAGTGAGAAGAATGTTCCTTACATTGGTGATCAGTGGGAAGAATGTTCCTTACATTGGTGATCAGTGGGAAGAATGTTCCTTACATTGATGATCAGTGAGAAGAATGTTCCTTACATTGATGATCAGTGAGAAGAATGTTCCTTACATTGGTGATCAGTGGGAAGAATGTTCCTTACATTGGTGATCAGTGAGAAGAATGTTCCTTACATTGGTGATCAGTGAGAAGAATGTTCCTTACATTGATGATCAGTGGGAAGAATGTCCCTTACATTGATGATCAGTGAGAAGAATGTTCCTTACATTGATGATCAGTGGGAAGAATGTTCCTTACATTGGTGATCAGTGAGAAGAATGTTCCTTACATTGGTGATCAGTGAGAAGAATGTTCCTTACATTGGTGATCAGTGAGAAGAATGTTCCTTACATTGGTGATCAGTGAGAAGAATGCTCCTTACATTGGTGATCAGTGAGAAGAATGTTCCTTACATTGGTGATCAGTGAGAAGAATGCTCCTTACATTGGTGATCAGTGAGAAGAATGTTCCTTACATTGGTGATCAGTGAGAAGAATGTTCCTTACATTGGTGATCAGTGAGAAGAATGCTCCTTACATTGGTGATCAGTGAGAAGAATGTTCCTTACATTGGTGATCAGTGGGAAGAATGTTCCTTACATTGGTGATCAGTGGGAAGAATGTTCCTTACATTGGTGATCAAATGCCCCCCCCCCCCCCCCCACACACACACACACTTTTCACATATTTATTTGTATCATTTATCATTTTCCTTCCACTTCACAATTATGTGACACTTTGTGTTGGTCTATCACATAAAATCCCAATAAAATACATTTACGTTTTTGGTTGTAACATGACATGAAATGTGGGAAATGTCAAGGGGTATGAATACTTTTTCTAGGCACTGTAGAGATACATGAGAGTAGGTGTGTAAATTGGGGCAGGCTGGTTGAGGCCCCAGTGCATAACTTGCCCGGGGCCCATAATGAAAACGGCCCTGACTGCGGGTGGGTTCTATGCCGTGTATCCATTACACAGGTGTGTTCTCTGTGCTGAGCTGTGATTTGCCATTACCAAATCCCTTCTCCTATCCAAATAGCCTACAGCCACTCCAACACACACCGGCTCACCTCCATAACACCCAGCCAGTTCTTCAGCCTAAATGAGAAGCATGTGTTTCATGCCAGAGAGAGGGGTCCGATGCTCCTCAGCTGACCTTTCCCCCACCTCCAGCATGTTAGGGGCACACCTGCAATCAATAGTCACAATCCACGTCCGCCTCGGGCGTTCTCCATCCACCCCTCTCAGCTCCACTCAATGCAGACAGAAGGGATGAGAAGTACATGGAGGATGTACAGAGACTGGGGAGCAGATTTCAGGAGCCCCTGCCAGCTATTGCAAGGCACTGAACCCATGTAGGGGGGTTACATTATACCGGCATGACCAGGAGTGAGAGAGCTTTACATTCCACTGGCCAGTGACCACCAATGAGAGGGGGGGGGCTTAAATTCCACTGCCAGTGACCACCAATGACAGGGGGGGCTTAAATTCCACTGCCAGTGACCACCAATGAGAGGGGGGGGGGGCTTAAATTCCACTGCCAGTGACCACCAATGACAGGGGGGCTTAAATTCCACTGCCAGTGACCACCAATGACAGGGGGGCTTAAATTCCACTGCCAGTGACCACCAATGACAGGGGGGCTTAAATTCCACTGCCAGTGACCACCAATGACAGGGGGGCTTAAATTCCACTGCCAGTGACCACCAATGAGAGGGGGGCTTAAATTCCACTGCCAGTGACCACCAATGAGAGGGGGCTTAAATTCCACTGCCAGTGACCACCAATGAGAGGGGGGGCTTATATTCCACTGCCAGTGACCACCAATGAAAGGGGGTTAATAGTACTAACCCTAGTGTTGGGGGCTATTGTTGCATTCACTAACACCAATGCTGGGGGTTATAATTGCATTCACTGACACCAAAGCTGGAGGTTATTATTGGATCCACTGATACCATTGTTGGGGGTTATTATTACATCTATTGACCCCAATACTAGGGGTTATTATTGCATTCACTGACACCAATGCTGGGAGCTATTATTGCATCTCCTAACACTAATGCTGGGGGTTATTATTACATCTACTGAAACCAATGCTGGGGGTTATTATTGCATCCACTGACACCTAAGCTGGGGGTTATTATTACATCCACTGACACCAAAACTGGGAGTTATTATTGTATCCACTGATACCATTGTTGGGGGTTATTATTGCATGCACTAATACTAATGCTGGGGGTTATTATTGCATCCAATGAAACCAAATCTGGGAGTTATTATTGAATTCACTGACACCAACGATGGAAGTTATTATTGCATTTCCTAACACTAATGCTGGGGGTTATAATTGCATTCACTGACACCAATGCTGGGGGTTATTATTGGATTCACTGATACCATTGTTGAAGGTTATTATTACATCTATTGACACCAATGCTAGGGGTTATTATTGCATCTCTCATACCTCCCAACATTTTGAGATGGGAATGAGGGACACCTACTTGCGAGTGTATGTAGGCACAGGACACGCCCCCCCCTCAACACACCCCCTTAAAGGAGAATTAACACAAAAAAAAAAAAGTTAAATCCACAAGGACTTTTTTTTACCACCACTATACCTTTATATTGGCTTTTAAAATGTACAAATGCAGCAATTTAGAATTTGGACGAAAGGTTTAGCACTGGAAAATACCTTTTGAAAGATAAAAAGTGCATTTTATATACAACTATATAGATCAGACCAAAATGAAGGACGAATGAGGGGGAAAGAGAGACAGAGGGACATTGCTCCAAATCAGGGAAAGTCCCTCAAAATCAGGGACAGTTGGGAGCTATGCATCTCCTGACACTAATGCTGGGGGTTATTATTACATCCACTGACACCAATGCTAGGTATTATATATTGCATGCACCGACACCAATGCTAGGCATTATATATTGCATGCACTGACACCAATGCTAGGCATTATATATTGCATGCACTGACACCAATGCTAGGTATTATATATTGCATGCACGGACACCAGTGCTAGGTATTATATATTGCATGCACTGACACCAGTGCTAGGTATTATATATCGCATGCACCGACACCAATGCTAGGCATTATATATTGCATGCACTGACACCAATGCTAGGTATTATATATTGCATGCACTGACACCAATGCTAGGTATTATATATTGCATGCACTGACACCAGTGCTAGGTATTATATATTGCATGCACTGACACCAGTGCTAGGTATTATATATTGCATGCACCGACACCAATGCTAGGCATTATATATTGCATGCACTGACACCAATGCTAGGCATTATATATTGCATGCACTGACACCAATGCTAGGCATTATATATTGCATGCACTGACACCAGTGCTGGGGGTTATTTTATTGTACTCCAAATTCCTTAATGCGCATTGCAAAAAAAAAAATGCAGCGGGACCAACATTTTTTTGTCGTTGACGTGCGAAAATTTGCTGCTATTGTGTAGCCCACTGGGGGCCGCACTTGAGACCCTCTATAGTTTTTAAGTTGACTACAGCGGCTGAACAGAACTACAAACCATTTAGTGGCAGCGATTCCCCAGCTGACCAGATCCATGGACTGCGCCGGGTACTTGGCAGAGACGCTCTTCATTCTGATGCCCACATTGATGGGACACAGAAGCGTGAAGAGAACCGTAATGGATATGACAACTCTAATAAGAGTCTTGTCTGGACAAGTCCTCCCCCAGGACTGCCGGCGCTGACATGCCACTGGCGCCTCACATTTCTTTACTTATTGGCAGTAACTTCTATATCAGTATTAATTTAATTTGGGACATTAACAGAGAGAGGAAAAAAGCTTCTGTGTTCTATGGAACGCTCTGAGCCACTCTGCCGATGTCTCATGTACAGCCTTTATGTACATCCTCCATCTACAGCCTCCATGTACAGCCTCCATGTACAGCCTCCATGTACAGCCTCAATGTACATCCTTCATGTACATCCTTTATGTACAGCCTCCATCTACAGCCTCCATCTACAGCCTCCATCTACAGCCTCCATCTACAGCCACCATCTACATCCTCCATCTACATCCTCCATCTACATCCTCCATCTACATCCACCATCTACATCCACCATCTACATCCACCATCTACATCCACCATCTACATCCTCCATGTACAGCACCATATACATCCTCCATACGCACAGCCAATAAAACGGGGCCCTAGAGTGATCATTTTTATACAGCACATGCCTTCAGTGCAGCTATAGAAGAATGAGTACGAAAAAAAAAAAAAAAAAAAAAAACTTATATTGGTAGTTTACTTTTTCCTTGTTAATTTATTGTTGGATTTGTTTTTCAGCTGCTGTCGATTATTTGGCTAAAAACGTCAGCCTGTCCACACAGCGCCGCATGAAGCTCGGCGAACACTCGGCTGTCTTGGGCCTGTTACCTGTTGAGACCGGACAAGCATACTAAAGGGTCCCCCCCTCCGCCCCCGATAGCGACCCGCGCCAGAGGGCTGTTTTTGTTTGCCTCCCACTAAACATACGTGCCCATTCACTGCCGTCATCCTCTGGGACTCTTCAATAAAGCCGATCCTACGCATTCAACCTTGCCGTGCTCACAGCCAGAGACGCGCTGGCACCTGATCCTTGAAAGGCGCGGTGCCATTTTTTTTGTTTTTTTTCTTTGGTAGGAGCCAGCATGCGCAGAAGATTTATCAAACCACATTAAGCCTTTTCACCTAGCCAATGAAAACAGCAAGCGGTAAAAAACGCCGGTCGGGGAGTGGCAGCACAATTTGGGCTGTGAAATGGACGAAGTAACGCCACATCCAAATTTGCCATCGTGCCAAGCCTAGAAGGTGGAACATTTAATGGCAGATCTAGAGGGGAAAAAAAAAAAAAAGGCTTTGTTATATTTTAATTTGAACTGATAACCGGAAATGCATTCCATACTTTATGTTGTGTAATGTGCAACGTTCCCATCATCAGGAATTGTGGAGCAATGACTGACTAAATAATGACTTGGTGGAGTATATCCGAAAATGGGACCACGCTTAACTACCGGGACTTAGAATAATTTTCACAAATTTTATTTTAAAGGACAATTCTGTTAAGAAAAAAAAAAAGTATGAATTGGAAGGATACCCAGATCGGACTGAAAATATTGTAGCCAAGATTAGATATTCAGAGATGACGGACAATAGAGGAGGCGCTCACTTTTCTCCATAAAAGGGCTGAAATGTCCCTAATAGCTACTTGAAATACTTAAACCATGTGAATGACTTACCATCTACATGGAATTCTTTTAAGAAATATTGTAAAACAAAATGACTTATTTCTCAAGTTAAGCAAAAAAAAATAATAATAATCCACATCACACCTATGCATTATCTAGAATACACTATATGGACAAAGGTTTATAGACACACGACCATCACACCGACTTCATGGTCATCGTCAAAAGTATCAGGTGTTTCTAGTGAAGGGTTCTGTTAATGCTACAACATACAGAGACATTATGGATAATTATGCCATTTTAACAGTTTGGTAAAGACCCTTTTCTGTTCCACCATGACTGTGCCCCCCCACCCCCTGTGTAAAAAGCCTAAGGACATGGTTTGACCAGTTTGGTGTGGAGGAACTTTAGTGTCCTGGCCTCAACCCTACTGAACACCTTTGGGATGAATTAGAATGCTGATTGTGAGCCAGGTCTTGTTTTTTTGGCGCCCAATGTGGGGTCCAACGTGTGAGCCAGGGCTTTTTTTTGGCGCCCAATGTGGGGTCCAACATCTGAGCAAGGTCCTTGGGACAGCAATTCCATATTGATGGCCATGGGGGGGCTCAATTTAATGACCATGGTTTTAGAAGGGGATGACATACAGCCTACAGCTGTGGGGATTACTTGGAACCATCCAGCATCAGTACCTGGGGCATAAATTCCCATAGACACTCCAAATACTTGTGAAAAGTCTTCCCAGTCCCAGAAGAGTGGAGGAAGTTATGGCCATAAAGGGTGTCCAAGTCTAAAAATACATGGTTTGACCAGTTGGGTGTGGAGGAACTCGAGTGTCCTGACCTCAACCGTACCTTTGGAATTAATTGGAATTCTAATTATGAGCCCGGTGTTTTCATCCAACATCAGCACCTGACTTCACAAATGGGCACACATTCCTATAGACACCCTCCAAAATCTTAGGGAAAGCTTTCCCAGAAAAGTAGAGGATGTTATATCCACAAAGGGGGTCCAAATGCATAAAGATATGGTTTGACCAGTTGGGAGTGGAGGAACAGGAGTGTCCTGACCTCAACTTTACTGAACACCTTTGGGATGAGTTGGAACGCTGATGGTGTCTTCAACAGGATGTTATATCCACAAATGGGGTCCAAATGCATAAAGATATGGTTTGACCAGTTGGGAGTGGAGGAACAGGAGTGTCCTGACCTCAACTTTACTGAACACCTTTGGGATGAGTTGGAACGCTGATGGTGTCTTCAACATCAGTACCTGACTTCACAAATGGGCACAAACTCCCACGGACACTGCAAAATCTTGTGGAAAGTCCTTCCAGAAGAGTGGAGGATGTAATAGCAACAAAAGAGCACAACTTCATATTAATGGCCTTGGGAGGAAGGGAGCCACTCCATATTGGACATGGTTTCTGAATAGATGCCCAACACTCTCATACAGGTGTGATTGAAGGAGAAACTCAAGTGTCCTGCACAGAGACCTGACCTCAACCCTACTAAACACCTTTGGGATGAATTGGAACGCTAATTGTGAGCCAGGTCTTCTCATCCAAGGTCTTCTCATCCAATTGGGCACAAATTCCCACAAACCCCCTCCAAAATCTTAGGGAAAGCTTTCCCAGAAAAGTAGAGGATGTAATAGCCACAAAGAGGCCCAAGACAATAAAAACATGGATTGACCAGTTGGGTGTGGAGGAACACAAGTGTCTTGCCCTTATTTGTACTGAACACCTATAGGATGAATTGGAACGCCAATGGTGAGCCAGGTCTTCTCATCCAGTACCCAACCTCACAAATGGGTACAAATTCCCACAACCACCCTCCAAAATCTTATGGAAAGTTTTTCCATTACAGTGGAGGATGTTATAGAAGGGGGCAACACCAAAATAATGGCCATGGTTCTCAAATAGTATGTCCAACAAACTCATAGAGGTGTGATGGTCAGAAGTCCACAAACTTCTGGTCCTATAGCATATATACTGGGGGGGCACTTCAAAGATAATTATAGAAATGTTCCCTAATGCATCAGCTCTTCTCATTTTCATCCTTTAATTTCTTCACATTCCACATTTAAGGCTTTGGGATATTTCCCTGTCGTTTCCAGAGATCTCTAAAACCTTTAGTGCTCCTCACAGGGCATTCCGTTGCAAAGCTCAAGACAAAAAATGAACCTTGTGGACCAAGATTACAATCCCAACATTTCATTCCATAGAGACAGCCTTGAAGGGTCTACATAAAGGCCTGGACAACACAGCTTAGCCGGAAATGTATATAGCATAACCATTCCAATGTTGAAGCCCATTCAAAGTCTTCTGTGAATATTTTCACAATGAAATGTATAGTAATGTCGATGTATATGAATTATGTGAAGTCTTCAAAAAATTTATATATTATGTCCTGAGAGAAAAAAAAAATATTGCTATAGGGGAATGGTGGTGATTATTAGGGGGGGGGGGGGTGTCTAAGGGCACGGGTCTTCTAAAGTTACAAGCGCTTCACATTTTGAAAATACCTAATTTACAATGGATTCCCATTGATCACATGCTATGGGGTTCGATTCTCTTCCACGCAGCTGTTTGGAGGATAAGAAGAGGAGCACCTTGTGAAGAAGAAGGAGACATTCTATGCCCAGGAGATGTCATCACTTACTGCACATACCGGACATTTGATTATTTGTTTTTTTTTTAAATACATATATTTCTACAAAGTGGACATTTGTGGGATTCACGGCTCACAGACTACAGGGACCATCTGAAAGGGGGGGGGGGGGGGGGGGGGGTGCTTGCGGCATCCCTCTTATCTATGTATATGAAATGCTTTTAACCCCCAAATCTAATCCCACCAACCAGGTTCCCCTTTATCTAGCACTAGATAGCATTCCATTGAAAAAAAAAAAAAAATTGACTGTCACTTCTGTGTCTGACTCCCATGTCGCTCCAAGTGTGCGCGTAAGTGTGTACATATATATGTATATATATGTGCATACGTATATATAATCCCACTATAATTTATTCAACTATATTAAGTAGTAGAGTAGTTATGATAAACCTGTACTTGTTTTATCCTTGTCCCTGCTGAAAGACGTCTGCAGCCCGCGTAAGACCTCCATGGCAGCGGCGGGGTTGACTACCTGCGCCTGTGTATGTTTCTTTGTGTACCTCAGGCATTGCTGTTATGCATTAAAAGAGATGGAACCTTGACTGATCTCCTTGATTTCTGCCTGTCTTCACAACACGGTGTGCTGATTTCCTATTGTTCATATTCTATGTATTGATTCCTAGTTCTAGCAAACAGGAGAGAGAAACTCCAAAATCTGGAGTTGCCACCAGAACGGGAACAGGGGGGAAATCTTCCAGTCTTTGTGAAATAATCAGTTCTTACCTGTGGGTGGCGCTGGCTCCTGATACCACCACTGACACAAATGATTTTCCAGAATATTCTCCACTGGGGACCACAATCCCACTGACACCAATGACTTGGGGGGCTATTCTTTCCTAGGGGCTATTATCCTACTGATATCAATGATTTGGGGCTTATTTTTCCCATGAAGGCCACAATCCCAATGACACCAATTATTTGGGGGCTGGTCTTCCATGGAGCCACTATCCCACTGATATTAATAATTTGGAGGGCTAGTCTCCCCTGGTTGCCACTATCACACTGAAAAAACACTGAATTCCATGGGGTCCAATTATCCCTTAGAAGCCAATGGTTTGGGAGCTATTCTCCCGTGGAGGCCACAATCCCAATGAAACCCATAATTTTGGAGCTATTCTTCCCTGGGGAGGACTATTCCTCCCCGGGGCCACTATCCCATGGATACCAATGATTTGGAGGTCTAGTCTCCCCTGGTGGCCGATATCACACTGACGACTTTGAGTTGGGAATTCTTCCTTGGGGTCCACTATGCCATAGACCCCAATGGTTTGGGAGCTATTCTCCCATGGGGTCACTATCTCACTGACACAGATAATTTGCAGAGCTATTTTCCCTTGGGGACCACTATTTTACTGAAACCAAAGAACTGGGTTGATTTTCCTCCCGGGGGCCTGTATCCCACTGATGCCATTGATTTGGAGGGCTATTTTCCCCCGGGGGCCACTTTCACACTGGCACCAGTAAATTGGGGATTCTTCCTTTCAAGCCACAATCCCACCGACACCAATGACTTGGGCGCTATTCTCCCCTGGGGGCCACTATCCCAATGATATCAATAATTTGGGGGCTATTCTCCCCGGGGACCCTTATCCCACTGACACCAATGAAGTAAGGGGCTACTCTCCCCTGGGGGCCATTATACCACTGACCCAATTAATTAAAGTGCTATTCTTCCCTAAACGACAAATAGCTATTCTCCCTTGGGGGCCAGTATCCCACTGACAGCATTGAATTAAAGAGCTATTCTCCCCAGAGGGCCAGTATCCCACTAAAACCAAACAGTTGGGGGCTATTCTCCCCTGGGGACCAATATCCCATGGGACACCAAATATTTGAGGGGTTACTTTCCATGGAGGGGACTGTATCCCACTGACACCAATGAATTGAAGAGCTATTGTCCCATGGGGGCCCCTATCCCACTGACTCCAATGATTTGAAGAGCTATTCTCCCCTGGGGGACACTATCCCACTGACACCAAAGGATTGGAGAGTCAATTACCAACAGGGGCCATTATCCCATAGACCCCAATGGTTTGGGAGCTACTCTCCCCTGGGGGCCACTATCCCACTGACACCAATGAGTTGAAGAGCTATTGTCCCACAGGGGCCCCTATCTCACTGACTCCAATGATTTGAAGAGCTATTCTCCCCTGGGGGACACTATCCCACTGACACCAAAGGATTGGAGAGTCAATTACCACCAGGGGCCATTATCCCATAGACCCCGATGGTTTTGGAGCTACTCTCCCCTGGGGGCCACTATCAAAAAAAAAAATTTGCTTTAGGTACACCTTAAAGTGTAACTCTGGGTACTTGCATTAACACAGCAGATTTTGTTTTTTCTGAGTCTATATGAAATAGTTTTATTACCATTCATCCTGCCAGTAGATCCGCCATTTTCCAATTCCTGTAACAGGGTGACAACACAGTTCCTCCTGCAGTGGAATAATACAGCAGGGTGGTCATCTGGTGGGCAGGGTAAGTCCTAAGTAGGTGCTAAGTGAAAGACACACAGATGAAAGTCCACTGACACCGAACAATTCTTAGCAGATAGAACAGAAATGTTGTTGTTTTTTAGAAAAAAAAAAAAAAAATTTAAATATGACAGAATAGAAAAAAATCTGGTATTACGCACCCCCACCCCCGGTAGTGTTATATGGTTTGTCCCAACCCCTGTAACTGTCACTTTCGCTGGACAGGAAGTGAAAAAAATATATTTTCCGGAGTTTCGTCAGATTAGGGGACCTGTCAGAATGTGTAACTGAAGTGACCTTTCGTCGCCGCCATCTTGCTACACCCCACACCCGCCCACAGTAAGAATACAGTGAGAAGGCGGCAAGCGGACATCTTGTTACACCCACTGGAGTTTTGCATCTCACACTTTTTTTTAGTGCTGGGGGGATATCTGGGCTGTAGAGGGGTCAGAGTGCTGGGGGGGATATCTGGGGTGTAGAGGGATCAGAGTGCTGGTGGGGGGATATCTGGGGTGTAGAGGGGTCAGAGTGCTGGGGGTATATCTGTGGTGTAGAGGGGTCAGAGTGCTGGGGGTATATCTGGGGTGTAGAGGGGTCAGAGTGCTGGGGGGATATCTGGGGTGTAGAGGGGTCAGAGTGCTGGGGGGATATCTGGGGTGTAGAGGGGTCAGAGTGCTGGGGGGATATCTGGGGTGTAGAGGGGTCAGAGTGCTGGGGGGATATCTGGGGTGTAGAGGGGTCAGAGTGCTGGGAGGATATCTGGGGTGTAGAGGGGTCAGAGTGCTGGGGGGATATCTGGGGTGTAGAGGGGTCAGAGTGCTGGGAGGATATCTGGGGTGTAGAGGGGTCAGAGTGCTGGGGGGATATCTGGGGTGTAGAGGGGTCAGAGTGCTGGGGGGATATCTGGGGTGTAGAGGGGACAGAGTGCTGGGAGGATATCTGGGATGTAGAGGGGTCAGAGTGCTGGGGGGGATATTTGGGGTGTAGAGGGGTCAGAGTACTGGGGGGATATCTGGGGTGTAGAGGGGTCAGAGTGCTGGGGGGATATCTGGGGTGTAGAGGGGTCAGAGTGCTGGGGGGATATCTGGGGTGTAGAGGGGTCAGAGTGCTGGGAGGATATCTGGGGTGTAGAGGGGTCAGAGTGTTGGGGGGGGGGGTATCTGGGGTGTAGAGGGGTCAGAGTGCTGGGGGGGGGGGGTATCTGGGGTGTAGAGGGATCAGAGTGCTGGGGGGATATCTGGGGTGTAGAGGGGTCAGAGTGCTGGGGGGGATATCTGGGGTGTAGAGGGGTCAGAGTGCTGGGGGGATATCTGGGGTGTAGAGGGGTCAGAGTGCTGGGGGGATATCTGGGGTGTAGAGGGGTCAGAGTGCTGGGAGGATATCTGGGGTGTAGAGGGGTCAGAGTGCTGGGGGGATATCTGGGGTATAGAGGGGTCAGAGTGCTGGGGGGGGGGGATATCTGGGGTGTAGAGGGGGTCAGAGTGCTTTAGGGATATCTGGGGTGTAGAGGGGTCAGATTGCTGGGGGGATATCTGGGGTGTAGAGGGGTCAGAGTGCTGGGGGGGATATTTGGGATGTAGAGGGGTCGGAGTGCTGGGGGGATATCTGGGGTGTAGAGGGGTCAGAGTGCTGGGGGGATATCTGGGGTGTAGAGGGATCAGAGTGCTGGGGGGATATCTGGGGTGTAGAGGGGTCAGAGTGCTGGGGGGGATATCTGGGGTGTAGAGGGGTCAGAGTGCTGGGGGGGATATCTGGGGTGTAGAGGGGTCAGAGTGCTGGGGGGATATCTGGGGTGTAGAGGGGTCAGAGTGCTGGGGGGATATCTGGGGTGTAGAGGGGTCAGAGTACTGGGGGGATATCTGGGGTGTAGAGGGGTCAGAGTGCTGGGGGGATATCTGGGGTGTAGAGGGGTCAGAGTGCTGGGGGGATATCTGGGGTGTAGAGGGGTCAGAGTGCTGGGAGGATATCTGGGGTGTAGAGGGGTCAGAATGCGGGGGGATATCTGGGGTGTAGAGGGGTCAGAGTGCTGGGAGGATATCTGGGGTGCAGAGGGGTCAGAGTGCTGGGAGGATATCTGGGGTGTAGAGGGGTCAGAGTGCTGGGGGGATAGCTGGGGTGTAGAGGGGTGTAGAGGGGTCAGAGTGCTGGGGGGATATTTGGGGTGTAGAGGGGTCAGAGTGCTGGTGGGGGATATCTGGGGTGTAGAGGGGTTAGAGTGCTGGGGGGATATCTGGGGTGTAGAGGGGTCAGAGTGCTGGGGGGATATCTGGGGTGTAGAGGGGTCAGAGTGCTGGGGGGATATCTGGGGTGTAGAGGGGTCAGAGTGTTGGGGGGATAGCTGGGATGTAGAGGGGTCAGAGTGCGGGGGGATATCTGGGGTGTAGAGGGGTCAGAGTGCTGGGGGGATATCTGGGGTGTAGAGGGATCAGAGTGCTGGGGGGATATCTGGGGTGTAGAGGGGTCAGAGTGCTGGGGGGGGTATCTGGGGTGTAGAGGGGTCAGAGTGCTGGGGGGATACCTGGGGTGTAGAGGGGTCAGAGTGCTGGGGGGATATCTGGGGTGTAGAGGGGTCAGAGTACTGGGGGGATATCTGGGGTGTAGAGGGGTCAGAGTGCTGGGGGGATACCTGGGGTGTAGAGGGGTCAGAGTGCTGGGGGGATATCTGGGGTGTAGAGGGGTCAGAGTGCTGGGAGGATATCTGGGGTGTAGAGGGGTCACAGTGCTGGGGGGATATCTGGGGTGTAGAGGGGTCAGAGTGCTGGGGGGGGATATTTGGGATGTAGAGGGGTCGGAGTGCTGGGGGGATATCTGGGGTGTAGAGGGGTCAGAGTGCTGGGGGGATATCTGGGGTGTAGAGGGGTCAGAGTGCTGGGGGGATATCTGGGGTGTAGAGGGATCAGAGTGCTGGGGGGATATCTGGGGTGTAGAGGGGTCAGAGTGCTGGGGGGATATCTGGGGTGTAGAGGGGTCAGAGTGCTGGGGGGGATATCTGGGGTGTAGAGGGGTCAGAGTGCTGGGGGGATATCTGGGGTGTAGAGGGGTCAGAGTGCTGGGGGGATATCTGGGGTGTAGAGGGGTCAGAGTGCTGGGAGGATATCTGGGGTGTAGAGGGGTCAGAGTGCTGGGGGGATATCTGGGGTATAGAGGGGTCAGAGTGCTGGGGGGGGGGGATATCTGGGGTGTAGAGGGGGTCAGAGTGCTTTAGGGATATCTGGGGTGTAGAGGGGTCAGATTGCTGGGGGGATATCTGGGGTGTAGAGGGGTCAGAGTGCTGGGGGGGATATTTGGGATGTAGAGGGGTCGGAGTGCTGGGGGGATATCTGGGGTGTAGAGGGGTCAGAGTGCTGGGGGGATATCTGGGGTGTAGAGGGATCAGAGTGCTGGGGGGATATCTGGGGTGTAGAGGGGTCAGAGTGCTGGGGGGGATATCTGGGGTGTAGAGGGGTCAGAGTGCTGGGGGGGATATCTGGGGTGTAGAGGGGTCAGAGTGCTGGGGGGATATCTGGGGTGTAGAGGGGTCAGAGTGCTGGGGGGATATCTGGGGTGTAGAGGGGTCAGAGTACTGGGGGGATATCTGGGGTGTAGAGGGGTCAGAGTGCTGGGGGGATATCTGGGGTGTAGAGGGGTCAGAGTGCTGGGGGGATATCTGGGGTGTAGAGGGGTCAGAGTGCTGGGAGGATATCTGGGGTGTAGAGGGGTCAGAATGCGGGGGGATATCTGGGGTGTAGAGGGGTCAGAGTGCTGGGAGGATATCTGGGGTGCAGAGGGGTCAGAGTGCTGGGAGGATATCTGGGGTGTAGAGGGGTCAGAGTGCTGGGGGGATAGCTGGGGTGTAGAGGGGTGTAGAGGGGTCAGAGTGCTGGGGGGATATTTGGGGTGTAGAGGGGTCAGAGTGCTGGTGGGGGATATCTGGGGTGTAGAGGGGTTAGAGTGCTGGGGGGATATCTGGGGTGTAGAGGGGTCAGAGTGCTGGGGGGATATCTGGGGTGTAGAGGGGTCAGAGTGCTGGGGGGATATCTGGGGTGTAGAGGGGTCAGAGTGTTGGGGGGATAGCTGGGATGTAGAGGGGTCAGAGTGCGGGGGGATATCTGGGGTGTAGAGGGGTCAGAGTGCTGGGGGGATATCTGGGGTGTAGAGGGATCAGAGTGCTGGGGGGATATCTGGGGTGTAGAGGGGTCAGAGTGCTGGGGGGGGTATCTGGGGTGTAGAGGGGTCAGAGTGCTGGGGGGATACCTGGGGTGTAGAGGGGTCAGAGTGCTGGGGGGATATCTGGGGTGTAGAGGGGTCAGAGTACTGGGGGGATATCTGGGGTGTAGAGGGGTCAGAGTGCTGGGGGGATACCTGGGGTGTAGAGGGGTCAGAGT
The DNA here is from genome assembly GCA_037952835.1 of Lithobates septentrionalis. Taxonomy (NCBI): domain Eukaryota; kingdom Metazoa; phylum Chordata; class Amphibia; order Anura; family Ranidae; genus Lithobates; species Lithobates septentrionalis. The sequence goes on from JBBDGP010004660.1 coordinate 171,401, forward strand.
GCTGGGGGGATATCTGGGGTGTAGAGGGGTCAGAGTGCTGGGAGGATATCTGGGGTGTAGAGGGGTCACAGTGCTGGGGGGATATCTGGGGTGTAGAGGGGTCAGAGTGCTGGGGGGGGGATATTTGGGATGTAGAGGGGTCGGAGTGCTGGGGGGATATCTGGGGTGTAGAGGGGTCAGAGTGCTGGGGGGATATCTGGGGTGTAGAGGGGTCAGAGTGCTGGGGGGATATCTGGGGTGTAGAGGGATCAGAGTGCTGGGGGGATATCTGGGGTGTAGAGGGGTCAGAGTGCTGGGGGGGATATCTGGGGTATAGAGGGGTCAGAGTGCTGGGGGGGGGGGATATCTGGGGTGTAGAGGGGGTCAGAGTGCTTTAGGGATATCTGGGGTGTAGAGGGGTCAGAGTGCTGGGGGGATATCTGGGGTGTAGAGGGGTCAGAGTGCTGGGAGGATATCTGGGGTGTAGAGGGGTCACAGTGCTGGGGGATATCTGGGGTGTAGAGGGGTCAGAGTGCTGGGGGGGATATCTGGGGTGTAGAGGGGTCAGAGTGCTGGGGGGATATCTGGGGTGTAGAGGGGTCAGAGTGCTGGGGGGATATCTGGGGTGTAGAGGGGTCAAAGTGCTGGGGGGATATCTGGGGTGTAGAGGGGTCAGAATGCGGGGGGATATCTGGGGTGTAGAGGGGTCAGAATGCGGGGGGATGAATTGTTATAAACTCCAAACAATACAAGACTGCAGCTTACGCTGATGACATTCTCCTTTTTCTCTCGGAACCCCTGATCTCCATGCCCAATCTATTAAAAGACTTTGATACCTTCCACAGCCTATCCAACTTTAAAATTAATTTCACAAAATCCAAGGCGCTTAATATCTCCCTTCCACAGAAGACAGTGACGCAATGTAAGCTAAATTTCCCATTTCAATGGGAGCCCCACGCCCTTACTTATCTGGGAATACAAATACCGACACATTTAGATGACCTATATGATAGCAACTACCTCCCGATCTTCACTACTATACAAAAAGACCTCCTCAAATGGACCTCGGGTCATTTCTCCTGGTTTGGAAGGATTGCTATCGTTAAGATGAATATCTTACCCAGAATATTGTACCTTTTACAGACCGTCCCAATCAAACTTCCACCCTCCTTCTTCAACACGTATAAAAAAATTTGTAGACACTTCATATGGACAGCGAAATCCCCTAGACTGAGCTGGGAAAAATTAACCACCCCTAAAAATAAAGGTGGTATGAGTCTCCCAGACATTTCGAAATACCACTCCGCATGCCACCTCACAAGGATAATTGACTGGCATATCCATCAATCCACTAAAGATTGGGTTGACCTTGAAGATTCCCTTGCACCACTTCCTCTTACCCATCTACCTTGGATTAATTCTCGAAATGCACCGACAGCATACACTTCGCACCCCCTAACAGGACCTACACTGACCACCTTTAGACAAGTCTCCCATACACTTCACTGGCACCCCTCCCCAGGACCGCTCACCCCCTTAGTTGACAACCCTGACTTTGAACCTGGCATACAACCACGCGCCCAATCTCTTCTACAAAAGAAAACACCGCTTAGATCCTCACAACTTTTCCAGAACGGACAGCTGCTTCCCTTTCGTTCACTACTCTCTCAACTTCCGGAATACAACATACCATTCTTTAAATACCTCCAAATCAGACACTTCCTAAATGAGGCCAGACCTATCTCCCAGTGGTATAGAGACCTAACAACATTTGAATCACTCTGCACCAGCTCGTCGCCACAAAAACACCTTATTTCAGAAATATATTCACTTCTCTTCAGTAAACATGACCCCAAAATAAATACAACTAATCAAAAATGGGAAATGGAATTAGGCTTAGAACTATCTTCTAATGATTGGGTAAACATATATGACCATATCCATAAAGGTTCTGTCAATGTGTCTGCACAGGAAAACTCCTACAAACTCTACTCGAGATGGTATAGAACACCAGATATTATACATCATTATCACCTGTCTATCTCACCCCTTTGTTGGAGATGCAACGCCGCCGAAGGTTCTTTGCTCCATATATGGTGGAATTGTCCACGAATCCAAAAATTCTGGCAAACGGTTCATGAAACGATAACTCGTATCACGACTTATACCCTTTCCTTTACGCCATCGCAATACCTACTACATCACTCATCAATTCCACAATACGCATACAAAAAATCCCTGGTACTCCATCTCGTGAACGCTGCTAAACAATGCATACCAGTATTATGGAGAAGCTCTGACCTGCCTACCATAGCATTGTGGTTCAAACGAATCGATAAAATATCTGAATTGGAAAATTTAATTCATCAAGCCAGCGACAATCCCTCTAAATACGGAAAGATTTGGGCATGCTGGACGCACTTTAGGGCTTCTCCAGAATACCAAGAGCTCCTCCTTAACTCATAATACTACGTTCGCATATAGGACAGACTCTGTGGTTTATTGTGGATGCCATGTTGGTTACTTTGGTACCGGGTATATAACATTACCGATGCGAGAGTTGTGCAACCCCTAATATGTAACCCTAACATACTAGTAGACCACTCACTAATAAGAAATTCCTAGAAACAAAAAGACCTCATTCAAGAAGCTACGTACCAATTCTTTCCTGACAAGTGCTCTAGTTTATTTACTTGGGCTCCCCTACCCCTTGCAAAGCAAAATATTAGACACCTCGCAATTCCACTTCCTTGGTATAGGCTTGGGGTGGAACACTTCAGGTATTGGTAGATTTATAACTTTGATATGATTTGAGCGACCTTTCTTGCAGTATCCCTCGCACAGTATGATCCCATTAGGGGTGCGAGATGGATCACTGACATCTCTCAATCTACCTACCAGACACAGTCCATCCTCAAGGCCTAATCAATACACTACAGTTAAATACTGATTTTACTTTACTGTTACTTACAGCTCTCTCCTTCGAATTGTTCTGATCTTCAGTATGACTATTTCTACATGTAAAACATCGCAATTATATGAATTATACTGTTTATATACGTGCACTGTATTTTGTTTAATGTGCTCCTGACTGACACATCTGTGTTGACTGTACCTTACGATAAATGTTATTGTACCACTTAATGCTTCATTAATAAAATTATTTGAAACAAAAAAAGAATGCGGGGGGATATCTGGGGTGTAGAGGGGTCAGAGTGCTGGGGGGATATCTGGGGTGTAGAGGGGTCAGAGTGCTGGGGGGATATCTGGGGTGTAGAGGGGTCAGAGTGCTGGGGGGATAGCTGGGGTGTAGAGGGGTGTAGAGGGGTCAGAGTGCTGGGGGGGATATCTGGGGTGTAGAGGGGTCAGAGTGCTGGGGGGATATCTGGGGTGTAGAGGGGTCAGAGTGCTGGGGGGATATCTGGGGTGTAGAGGGGTCAGAGTACTGGGGGGATATCTGGGGTGTAGAGGGGTCAGAGTGCTGGGGGGGATAGCTGGGGTGTAGAGGGGTCAGAGTGCTGGGGGGATATTTGGGGTGTAGAGGGGTCAGAGTGCTGGTGGGGGATATCTGGGGTGTAGAGGGGTGTAGAGGGGTCAGAGTGCGGGGGGATATCTGGGGTGTAGAGGGGTCAGAGTGCTGGGGGGATATCTGGGGTGTAGAGGGATCAGAGTGCTGGGGGGATATCTGGGGTGTAGAGGGGTGTAGAGGGGTCAGAGTGCGGGGGGATATCTGGGGTGTAGAGGGGTCAGAGTGCTGGGGGGATATCTGGGGTGTAGAGGGATCAGAGTGCTGGGGGGATATCTGGGGTGTAGAGGGGTCAGAGTGCTGGGGGGGGTATCTGGGGTGTAGAGGGGTCAGAGTGCTGGGGGGATACCTGGGGTGTAGAGGGGTCAGAGTGCTGGGGGGATATCTGGGGTGTAGAGGGGTCAGAGTACTGGGGGGATATCTGGGGTGTAGAGGGGTCAGAGTGCTGGGGGGATACCTGGGGTGTAGAGGGGTCAGAGTGCTGGGGGGATATCTGGGGTGTAGAGGGGTCAGAGTGCTGGGGGGATATCTGGGGTGTAGAGGGGTCAGAGTGCTGGGAGGATATCTGGGGTGTAGAGGGGTCACAGTGCTGGGGGATATCTGGGGTGTAGAGGGGTCAGAGTGCTGGGGGGGGATATTTGGGATGTAGAGGGGTCAGAGTGCTGGGGGGATAGCTGGGGTGTAGAGGGGTCAGAGTGCTGGGGGGATATCTGGGGTGTAGAGGGGTCAGAGTGCTGGGGGGGGGATATTTGGGATGTAGAGGGGTCGGAGTGCTGGGGGGATATCTGGGGTGTAGAGGGGTCAGAGTGCTGGGGGGATATCTGGGGTGTAGAGGGATCAGAGTGCTGGGGGGATATCTGGGGTGTAGAGGGATCAGAGTGCTGGGGGGATATCTGGGGTGTAGAGGGATCAGAGTGCTGGGGGGATATCTGGGGTGTAGAGGGGTCAGAGTGCTGGGGGGATATCTGGGGTGTAGAGGGGTCAGAGTGCGGGGTGATATCTGGGGTGTAGAGGGGTCAGAGTGCGGGGGGATATCTGGGGTGTAGAGGGGTGTAGAGGGATCAGAGTGCTGGGGGGATATCTGGGGTGTAGAGGGATCAGAGTGCTGGGGGGATATCTGGGGTGTAGAGGGATCAGAGTGCTGGGGGGATATCTGGGGTGTAGAGGGGTCAGAGTGCTGGGGGGATATCTGGGGTGTAGAGGGGTCAGAGTGCGGGGTGATATCTGGGGTGTAGAGGGGTCAGAGTGCGGGGGGATATCTGGGGTGTAGAGGGGTCAGAGTGCGGGGGGATATCTGGGGTGTAGAGGGATCAGAGTGCTGGGGGGATATCTGGGGTGTAGAGGGATCAGAGTGCTGGGGGGATATCTGGGGTGTAGAGGGGTCAGAGTGCTGGGGGGATATCTGGGGTGTAGAGGGATCAGAGTGCTGGGGGGGCTATCTGGGGTGTAGAGGTGTCAGAGTGCTGGGGGGATATCTGGGGTGTAGAGGGGTCAGAGTGCTGGGGGGATATCTGGGGTGTAGAGGGGTCAGAGTGCTGGGGGGATATCTGGGGATATCTGGGGTCAGAGTGCTGGGAGGATATCTGGGGTGTAGAGGGGTCAGAGTGCTGGGGGGGATATCTGGGGTGTAGAGGGGTCAGAGTGCTGGGGGATATCTGGGGTGTAGAGGGGTCAGAGTGCTGGGGGGGATATCTGGGGTGTAGAGGGGTCAGAGTGCTGGGGGGATATCTGGGGTGTAGAGGGGTCAGAGTGCTGGGGGGATATCTGGGGTGTAGAGGGGTCAGAGTGCTGGGGGGATATCTGGGGTGTAGAGGGGTCACAGTGCTGGGGGATATCTGGGGTGTAGAGGGGTCAGAGTGCTGGGGGGGATATCTGGGGTGTAGAGGGGTTAGAGTGCTGGGGGGATAGCTGGGGTGTAGAGGGGTGTAGAGGGATCAGAGTGCTGGGGGGATATCTGGGGTGTAGAGGGATCAGAGTGCTGGGGGGGCTATCTGGGGTGTAGAGGGGTCAGAGTGCTGGGGGGATATCTGGGGTGTAGAGGGGTCAGAGTGCTGGGGGGATATCTGGGGTGTAGAGGGATCAGAGTGCTGGGGGGATATCTGGGGGGTAGAGGGGTCAGAGTGCTGGGGGGATATCTGGGGTGTAGAGGGGTCAGAGTGCTGTGGGGATATCTGGGGTGTAGAGGGGTCAGAGTGCTGGGGGGATAGCTGGGGTGTAGAGGGGTGTAGAGGGGTCAGAGTGCTGGGGGGATATCTGGGGTGTAGAGGGGTCAGAGTGCTGGGGGGATATCTGGGGTGTAGAGGGGTCAGAGTGCTGGGGGGATATCTGGGGTGTAGAGGGGTGTAGAGGGATCAGAGTGCTGGGGGGATATCTGGGGTGTAGAGGGATCAGAGTGCTGGGGGGATATCTGGGGTGTAGAGGGGTCAGAGTGCTGGGGGGATATCTGGGGTGTAGAGGGGTCAGAGTGCTGGGGGATATCTGGGGTGTAGAGGGGTCAGCGTGCTGGGGGGATATCTGGGGTGTAGAGGGGTCAGAGTGCTGGGGGGATATCTGGGGTGTAGAGGGGTCAGAGTGCGGGGGGATATCTGGGGTGTAGAGGGGTCAGAGTGCGGGGGGATATCTGGGGTGTAGAGGGGTCAGAGTGCTGGGGGGATATCTGGGGTGTAGAGGGATCAGAGTGCTGGGGGGATATCTGGGGTGTAGAGGGGTCAGAGTGCTGGGGGGATATCTGGGGTGTAGAGGGGTCAGAGTGCTGGGGGGATATCTGGGGTGTAGAGGGGTCAGAGTGCTGGGGGGATATCTGGGGTGTAGAGGGGTCAGAGTGCTGGGGGGATATCTGGGGTGTAGAGGGGTCAGAGTGCTGGGGGGATATCTGGGGTGTAGAGGGGTCAGAGTGCTGGGGGGATATCTGGGGTGTAGAGGGGTCAGAGTGCTGGGGGGATATCTGGGGTGTAGAGGGGTCAGAGTGCTGGGGGGGGTATCTGGGGTGTAGAGGGGTCAGAGTGCTGGTGGGGGATATCTGGGGTGTAGAGGGGTTAGAGTGCTGGGGGGATATCTGGGGTGTAGAGGGGTCAGAGTGCTGGGGGGATATCTGGGGTGTAGAGGGGTCAGAGTGCTGGGGAGATATCTGGGGTGTAGAGGGATCAGAGTGCTGGGGGGATATCTGGGGTGTAGAGGGGTCAGAGTGCTGGGGGATATCTGGGGTGTAGAGGGGTCAGAGTGCTGGGGGGATATCTGGGGTGTAGAGGGGTCAGAGTGCTGGGGGATATCTGGGGTGTAGAGGGGTCAGAGTGCGGGGGGATATCTGGGGTGTAGAGGGGTCAGAGTGCTGGGGGGATATCTGGGGTGTAGAGGGGTCAGAGTGCTGGGGGGATATCTGGGGTGTAGAGGGGTCAGAGTGCTGGGGGGATATCTGGGGTGTAGAGGGGTCAGAGTGCTGGGGGGATATCTGGGGTGTAGAGGGGTCAGAGTGCTGGGGGATATCTGGGGTGTAGAGGGGTCAGAGTGCTGGGGGGGGGATATTTGGGATGTAGAGGGGTCAGAGTGCTGGGGGGATATCTGGGGTGTAGAGGGGTCAGAGTGCTGGGGGGATATCTGGGGTGTAGAGGGGTCAGAGTGCTGGGGGAGAAGACACAATCATGTACATCCCGGTGTCTGTTCAGTTCTTGTTCACAAATGCCTGACACAGATCAGCCCCTGCTGCAGCCTTTCACCTTCTGACTTGTTACAATGTATAGTCTGATCACTGGGGGAGGGGAGACTGAGGAAATGCCTCATTTTGCCTGCAGCAGACTGGTGACATCATCTCAGCCTGGGCAGAGTCACTGACTGGAGCTCTAGGTCAGCTTTGTAATGATAAAATGGAGATTTTTTTTTTCCAGGTGAAACAAAATTCAGCAAAGTTTTAGTAAACGGAAAACTTCACTTTGAGGAAAAAAAAGCAAATTATAAGTATATATATATATATAATCATATAGAATTTGCTACACAAGCCATATTATAATTTACAGTAGTAATAACCCAAACATCACACATTTATTATATTGCAGCTTACCAATTATTAGATGCCTTAGTTTTCTTTTTAGGTTTTATTTTCACCTGGTGATCCAGCCAGTAAATCTGTTCTTTTTTCAAAAGAGCAAGCAGTCCTGCAGATGTAGCAGTTAGAGGGATGAGGCAAACCACTGGCAGGGCTGCTTACAATCATCAGCTTTTAATTTATGTAAAACCTTTATCCGAAAAGGATCAAAACTGTTACTATAGAGGCTTATAAAGTGTTCGCTGGAGTTTGGCTTCAATGTGTTAGTGTATTTAAATCTGCTAGTCCATGTAACACTCCTCCCCCCCCCCCCGACTGACAATGCTGCTGTCTGGAGGGGCCCCCTGTGCTCCTTCATCCAGAGTGCGGGGGGGGGGGGGGGGCGCTCTACTAGAGATCACCAGGTGAAAACAGAGAGGGAAAAGGCTAGGAAAACGAATGCAGCCGCCACATCTAATGATTGGCATTGACAGTTCGGGTTCAATGCCCTTTAAAATTATTATAAATGACTTTTCCTTTTTTAAGCTGTAATTTTCTGGTAACTGCAATACGGCCTGCTGGAGGCGCTGTACACAGACGGGATACAGAACCCCTCCCCCACCCGGAAGTGTCCTTTCCTGCTTTTCTGATTGGTTCACTGATTTTCCCAGAAGTCTGCACTCCATTCACATGGCCTGTCTGATCCGGTCCGTCTGATTGGATGCTGCATTTTCCTCTATGGAGCGGCGGATGTCAGTGGACAAATGTCTGCCGTCACCCGCCGCCATCCGACCCGCCAAAACCAGTTGGATGGTGGTTCGGAGCGGATCGGATAGGTGGTCCGTTTCCATCCGATTTCCCCATAGAGGAGGGCGGGGCCGTGTACTCTGCACAGCGGAGGGGACACAGAGCAACCCGCTACATGGAAGAGCTCGTGTGAAAGGGGACTTAGATACATGTCAGATTTTAGGCATCTCCTGCAAAAGACATTTCATTTTCCTGGCACCAACATGGCAGCACACATGTGTGTAGTATATACAGTATCTGACAAAAGTAAGTACACCCCTCAGTGACATTTGTGTAAATCTTTTCTTCTATCTTTTCATGTGACAACACTGAAGAAATGACACTTGTCTACAATGTAAAGTAGTGAGTGTACAGCTTGTATAACAGTGTAAATTTGCTGTCCCCTCAAAATAACTCAACACACAGCCATTAATGTCTAAACTGCTGGCAACAAAAGTCAGTACACCCCTAAGTGAAAATGTCCAAATTGGGCCCAAAGTGTCAATATTGTGTGTGGCCTCCATTATTTTCCAGCACTGCCTTAACCCTCTTAGACATGGAGGTCACCAGAGCTTCACAGGTTGTCACTGGAGTCCTCTTCCCCTCCTCCATGATGACATCACAGAGCTGGTGGATGTTAGAGACCTTGCGCTCCTCCACCTTCCGTTTGAGGATGTCCCACAGATGCTCAATAGGGTTTAGGTCTGGAGACATGCTTGGCCAGTCCATCACCTTTACCCTCAGCTTCTTTAGCAAGGCAGTGGTGGTCTTGGAGGTGTGTTTGGGGTGGTTATCATGTTGGAATACTGCCCTGCGGTCCAGTCTCTGAAGGGAGGGGATCATGCTCTGCTTCAGTATGTCACAGTACATGTTGGCATTCATGGTCCCCTCAATGATCTGTAGCCCCCCAGTGCCGGCAGCACTCATGCAGCCCCAGACCATGACACTCCCACCACCATGCTTGACTGTAGACAAGACACACTTGTCTTTGTCCTCCTCACCTGGTTGCCCCCACACACGCTTGTCACCATCTGAACCAAATACGTTTATCTTGGTCTCATCAGACCACAGGACATGGTTCCAGTAATCCATGTCCTTAGTCTGCTTGTCTTCAGCAAACTGTTTGTGGACTTTCTTGTGCATCATCTTTAGAAGAGGCTTCCTTCTGGGATGACAGCCATGCAGACCAATTTGATGCAGTGTGCGGCGTATGGTCTGAGCACTGACAGGCTGACCCCCCCCCACCCCTACAACCTCTGCAGCAATGCTGGCAGCACTCATACGTCTATTTCCCAAAGACAACCTCTGGATATGACGCTGAGCACGTGACCTCAACTCCTTTGGTGGACCATGGCGAGGCCTGTTCTGAGTGGAACCTGTCCTGTTATACCGCTGTATGGTCTTGGTCACCGTGCTGCAGCTCAGTTTCAGGGTCTTGGCAATCTTCTTATAGGCTAGGCCATCTTTATGTAGAGCAACAATTCTTATATTCAGATCCTCAGAGAGTTCTTTGCCATGAGGTGCCATGTTGTACTTCCAGTGACCAGTATGAGAGAGTGAGAGCGATAACACCAAATTTAACACACCTGCTCCCCATTCACACCTGAGACCTTGTAACACTAACGAGTCACATGACACTGGGGAGGGAAAATGGCTGATTGGGCCCAATATGGACATTTTCACTTAGGGGTGTACTGACTTTTGTTGCCAGCGGTTTAGACATTAATGGCTGTGTGTTGAGTTATTTTGAGGGGACAGCAAATTTACACTGTTATACAAGCTGTACACTCACTACTTTACATTGTAGACAAGTGTCATTTCTTCAGTGTTGTCACATGAAAAGATAGAAGAAAAGATTCACACAAATGTCACTGAGGGGTGTACTTACTTTTGTCAGATACTGTGTGTGGTAGTATATATATATGTATGTGTGTGGTAGTAGTATATATATATATATATATATATATATGGTAGGTAGTATATATATGGTAGTACGCTGCTGAGCAAAATGATAGGAAGTATTTGATCCAATTTTCAGTTTTTGCTCCTAAAGAGTTAATCTCTTCTAAAGGGATTTGGAGCTGCAGTCTTCCTCCTCAGAACCCTGCAGGTGCAGCACCTGATTGGTAACGAGGATCACTCCCATTGCCATCACTCTGCACATCCAAACACACAGATCTTCCTTCACTGATACACAAGGATACAAGGTAGGGATCTGCGCCAAAGTTTGTTATAATCCCTGCAATGTACAGAGATGAGCGGGGGAGGGGGGGTTACTCTATAAATGATATCTGATTGGTTGGCTTGTATTATTGTTTTGCACTTGCACTGTCAATGTATCCAATGATTTTCCTCTGCTAGTGCCGGATATTTGGGTTGATTTGTTATTATCCAGTATATATTATTTCTGAAGTATACATTTTATTGAATGTGAAGCCTGGCCTCATTCTCTGAGCTCCCCTCCCCCGCTATTATTTTATTTTGGACTTCATTGGTTCTGATGTTTCTGGTTGGTCATGTGACACGCCGGGTTCGGTGGCCTCCCAGCAGGGGACGCTCCCGGATGATCCAGAGAGCGGCGTTATGACATCATAGCTGCTATTCGCATCATCGCACTTTTGAGCGCAGGGAGCCATGTGATGGGCGCGGTCACACTGGTGCGTTTTTTGATACCGCATATCGCATGTTTAGTGTTTTTAACCCCTTCAGTACCGGACACTGTCACACGCCCTCCCCCCTTCCTGCCCAGGGCAATATTCAGCTTTCAGCGCTGTCACCCTTTGAATGACAATTGCGCGGTCATGTGACACTGTACACATAGGACATTTTGTAATATTTTGTTCATACAAATAAAGCTTTCTTTCGTGGCATTTAATCACCACTGGAGGTTTTATTTTTTTGCAAAATAAATGAAAAAATACTGAAATTCTTTAAAAAAAAATTTTTTCCCCAAAGCCAACATGGCAGCATACATGGGATATAGCTCCGCCCCTATGTCACATGTACGCTGCCATGGATTGGCGTTAGGAAAGGAAAATTATGGTAAATATTTGATACAATTTTCTGTTTATCTTAATGCCAATATGGCAGCATACATGTGATATAGCTCCGCCCCTATGTACATGTGACATAGGGGCGGGGGCGGAGCTATATCCCATGTACGCTGCCATGTTGGCATCAGGAAAGGAAAAATTACAGTAAATATTTGATACAATTGTCCATTTCTCTTTGCAAAAAAAAGGGGGGGGGGGGGGGGAGATCATATGACGTCCACCCAGATCTAGAGTCATTCTACTATATTTTTTGCATTCTTCCTTTTTTTTTTTTGGTAATTAATTAATTTATTTTTTATTTAACACTTTTATTTTTCTCTTTTTTTTTTTGCGTTTGCATACTGTGACTAGAGCAATACACACTGTATTGCTCTAGTCACAGTATGCAAACAATAAATAAATTTAAAAAAAAAATAATAATAAATTACATAAAAAAGGAAGAATGGGGAAAAAAATAAACCATAAATAATCCATAGTAACATTGGACTACTCTAGAAAGGGATTGGGATTTGTTTTTTGTTCTATTATACACACTATGATTGCTTATACCAGAGAATTTCACTCTTATAAATAATAGTTTTTCTGAATGAAATCCAGTCATTCAGTGTTTTTGTGACACCCTGGGCCGTGGCACCCTGAGCCGTGGCACCCTGAGCCGTGGCACCCTGGGCCGCGGCACCCTGGGCCGCGACACCCTGAGTCATGACACCCTGTACTGTGGCACCCTGAGCCATGACACCCTGGGCCGTGGCACCCTGAGCCATGACACCCTGGGCCGCGACACCCTGAGTCATGACACGCTGTACTGTGGCACCCTGAGCCATGACACCCTGGGCCGTGGCGCCGTGGGCCGTGACACCCTGAGCCATGGCACCCTGTACTGTGGCACCCTGGGCCGTGACACCCTGAGCCATGACACCCTGTACTGTGATACCCTGTACTGTGGCACCCTGAGCCGTGGCACCCTGTACTCACCATCTGTCCTCGTTCTTCCCCCATAGTCCTTCATCAGGAAGACTGAGGACATCTTGTGGCAGGGAAGGGGTACTGCAGGGGACGGCTCCGGATTGAAGAGTTTTGCAGCCACAGATGTTGTATTTATCAATAGGAATAAAAAAATCAAAAAAAGTCAGCAAACTTGACCAGCAGTTTTAGATCCTTCCCCCTCCCCCCCCCTCCTATTCAGTCTTGCCCAGGTGTACCCCCCCCCCCCCGGACTGAAACGGCTTCCTCCGATTTCACCGCACACTGTGAGCTTCTCACCATGTGCATTAGAAGCTGCAGCAAGTCAGATAGAAGCCCCGCCCTCATTTCCTGACTGGAGGACGTCCAGCATCATCTCGCACTTTCCTCCCCAGCCTAAATGTCCCTGGCCCCGCCCCCTTTCATCTATAGATTTCTGATGATCCCTGGCCCCGCCCCTTTTATTCAGCTCTTTCTATCTGGGAGGCTGAGCACCACACGTGGGCATTACCTAGGGCAGACAGCATGTAAATACTTCCTGGCTGGGAACACCCATTCCTCAACACTGAACCCGCCAATAAAGGTATTTGGATAACACCCCTCCCCCCCAGGAGCCCGCCCACTGCTTGCATCAGGACAGAGGGCTCTGAAGAGGAGGACTGTGATGTTTTCAGGAAGCTTTGTACAGCCCTCTGCTGGCCCCTCCCACCAGCCACGGTCTGTCTGTATTGCATAGAGAAGCACAGAGACCCAGAGATGACATCACTCAGAGCATAGATTAAGGCTCCTCCCACCAGCCATGATCTGCCTGCAATGCATAGAGAAGAGAGAGACCCAGTGATGACCTCACTCGGAGCGTAAAATAAGGCTCCTCCCACCAGCCATCTACCAGTGATGACATCACTCAGAGCATAGACTAAGGCCCCTCCCACCAGCCATGATCTGCCTGCATTGTATAGAGAAGAGAGAGACCCAGTGATGACATCACTCAGAGCATAGATTAAGGCCCCTCCCACCAGCCATGATCTGCCTGCATTGTATAGAGAAGAGGGAGTCCCAGTGATGACATCACTGTCATAGTTCCCTACTGTCCCCGATTTCGAGGGACTGTCCCTCTGTCCTTCTCATTTGTCCCTCATGTTGCTCTGATCTCTATAGTTTGTATATAAAATGCACTTTTTCAAAAAGTGTTTCCGAGAGCTAAACCTTTCATCTGATTTCTAAATTTGCAGCATTTGTACATTCTAAAAGCCAATATAAAGGAATATTGGTGGTAAAAAAAAAAGTCCTTGTGGATTGAATTAACCTTTTTTGGTTAATTCTCCTTTAAGGGGGTGTGGCAGGGGGCGTGTCCTATGCCTACATAGGTTTGTTAGTAGATATCCCTCATTCCCATCTCACAATGTTGGGCGGTGTGGATTCTGTGTGTATAAAAGAAGGATTATAATGAAAAGCGGTTTTATCATCAGAATGTCATTGGAATGTTGATGAGATGAGGAAGCAGGAAAATCAGAAGATAAACGGAATAAACTTCAGCGTTTAGGTGACGGCTGCATTCTGATTGGCTGTTATAGTAAAAAAATGAGACTTTTTTTTATTATAGTTTGTATTCATTTGTTACATATTGATGTTCTCCTCCTTCTGATTGCCCCAGGATGATCCTCAACAAAACCCCCCCCCCCCCCCCCCGTCCTCTCCGGATATGTTCTGCTTTAGGCGGCATTTACACCTGATTGTTGCATTTTCGTGCGGTTTTTTTTTTTTTTTTTGCTGTATTTTGAGCTTCTTTGTGTGACCCGATAGAGAACAGCGGGGGCTCCATTCACAAAGCCGTATTTTCTGCCTTAACGCTTTCAGTAAAATATCTCGCAGCCTTTTTTCAAAAAGTTTTTGGCCATTCGCTAACAGCTGAATTTAAAGAGGAACTGCACTCTGCTCACATCATTTGTAATAAAAACCTCTTTGCCATTCTGAAGCTTCCCTCCAAACCACTTTGCATATTTTATATATACTGGGATTCTGTACTTGCCAAATATGCTGCAGAAATCTCCCTCCGCTGAGTCCGGCTGCGGCCATTTTAAATGTGGGCAGCTGCCTGTTCACTTCCTGGATTTACACAGAGGCACACCTGCAGCTCTACAACTCTCATTGGCCCTCTTATGACTCACCCCCCCCTCCTTACAAACTCTTACAAGAGTGAGAGAGAGCTGTGCATGATGTCATAAGCCTAGGCTAACGACCAGACAAGAAACAGGAAGTGGGCTGTATAAGGGATTTTGGGGCATCCCCTGCAACAACAATGTCATTTCTGGTGAGATACCCCCAAAGGGAAAATCGCATCTAAAGAGATGCAGACCCTGCCACTTTCCTCATTTTGAGCCCTGCAGGTGCGGCAGCTGATTGATAATTATAAAGTCACTCACATTCACTTTGCACATGGACACAGAGAAACAAACAGCTATTTCTTCAGAATAACAAAAAGGTCGGAATCTGCAGGAAAAGTTTGATAAAAATCCCTGCAATGTACAGAGATCTCCCAGAGGGGAAGGGTTTATTTTTCACAACCAATGTGGAGTTAGCCTTGGTTTCCACTATTGCGACCTGAAAGTCGTGCGATTTTTGCCGCAATTTTTTTTTTGTGCCGCGATTTTGCCGTGACTTGAAGCAATGCCTGTGTATTCTTGAGGTCTACAGACCTCAAGTCGCATCAAAGTGGGACCAACCTAGCGCAGGGACTACTTTGAAGTGGCATAGATATGAACGGTACTCGTTGGAAATCATGGGGGGGTACGAATTGTCATGCCACTTTGCAGTCCCAAGTCGCATGACAAGTCGCACTAGTGGAAACGTAGCCTTACTCTTTAATAACTTTGTGTATTACATTTAGTAACTTTGTTTTACATTCAATTACTTTGTATTCTCAAAAAGTCCCGCGCTAAAAGTGACAATAAAAACAAATTATACATAAAATGACAATAAATATTCCTATGAATAAATAAACTGAAAAAAAAGAAAAGTCCAAATGAATGTGCAAGTGACATAAACAGTCCCAAATGGTGCAAATATCGCTGATTAAAAACGATAGATGCCACAGTATTGGTTATAGTTACAGACACAGTCAGATCGCTTGTGACGTCATCGTGCACCCCAGAACCAGAAAGTTGTTGGTTTGATTCCCGGGACCGGCTTTTGTACTGATTAGTGCTTGTCATATCTTATCCCTCGTGAGTAATTAGAGGTTTTACTTTAATAACTAAAAACGATAGACGCCACAGTGTTGGTTATAGTTGCAGACACAGTTGGATCGCTTGTGACGTCATCGCGCACCCCAGAACCAGGAAGTTGTTAGTTTGATTCCTGGAACTGGCTTTTGTACTGATGATCGCTTGTCATATCTTAACCTTTGTGAGCAACTAGAGGTTTATTCCACTAATTAAAAACGATAGATACCAAAGTGTTGGTTATAGTTACAGACACAGTCGGATCGCTTGTGACGTCATCACGCACCCCAGAACAAGGACGTTGTTTGGTTTGCTTCCCAGGACCGGCTTTTGTACTGGTTAGTGCTTGGCATATCTTATCATCCTTTTTGAGCACTTCGAGTTTTATTTTAATAAAATTTTTTAATGCAGTTTCACACTATTTGGCTTCCTTGGCCTTTTTTCTTCATTATGATTCCATAATGTTTGTCCACGGATGTCACATTTATGAGGTTGCAGCGGAATCCAGTGGAGGTTTCTAATCCTGAGCAGACCGGTCCGATACACAAACATATTTGACTCTTTTTACCCTAAAAAATTCCACTTGCTTTGGTAAAAGGTGGCCGCAGCACAATGAGGTGTCGGTGTTTACAACTATAATCAATACTTTGGTATCTATTGTTTTTAATTATTGAAATGAACCTCTAATTACTCCCCAAGGATAATACATGACAAGCGCTCCTCAGTACAAAAGCCAGTCCCGGAAATCAAACCAATACCTTCCTGGTTCTGGGGTGCGTGATGACGTCAGGAGCGATCCGACAGTGATTGCAACTATAACAAATACTGTGGCATCTATTGTTTTTAATTATTAAAATAAAACTCTAATTACTCACAAAGGATAAGATATGACAAGCACTAATCAGTACAAAAGCCAGTCCCAGGAATCAAACCAATAACTTCCTGGTTCTGAGGTGCGTGGTGACGTCACAAGCAATCCGATTGGTGTCTGCAATCATAACCAATACTGTGGCGTCTATCAATTTTAATTATTAAAATAAACCTATAATTATTTGCAAAGGATAAGATATGACAAGTGCTCATCTGTACAAAAGCCGGTCCCGGGAATCAAGCCAACAACTTCCTGGTTCTGGGGTGAGTGGTGACGTCACGAGCAATCCGATGGTGTTTGCAACTATAACCAATACTGTGGCGTCTGTCGTTTTTTTTTAATCAGTGATTTTTGCACCGTTTGGGGACTGTTTATGTCACTTGAAAATTCATTTGGACTTTCCTTTTTTCCCTTTATTTATAGGAATATTTATTGTCGTTTTATGTATATTTGTTTTCATTGTCATTTTTAGCGCGGCACTTTTTGAGAATTCTATTGTTTTACACCAGTTGTATCAATGGTTGTGCCAGCAGCTCACTAATATCTTACAGCGCAATTTCATTGTTTACACTTTAATTACTTTCTATTACATTCATTAACTTTATATTTTATTCGGTTACTTTATATTACATTCATTAACTTTATATTTTAGTTATTTACTTTGTATTACATTTATTAACTTTGTATATTGATTTTACTTTTGTTTTACATTCATTAACTTTATATTTTGTTTGGTTACTTTGTCTTTCATTCAATAACTTTATAAAATATAAAGTTAATGAATGTAATACAAAGTAACTGAATAAAATATAAAGTTAATGAATGTAATACAAAGTAACTGAACAAAATATAAAGTTAATGAATGTAATTCAAAGTAAAACTAACTAATATATAAAGTTAATAAATGTAATATAAGGTAAATAACTAAAATATAATACAAAGTAAAACTAATATATAAAGTTAATAAATGTAATACAAAATAAATAACTAAAAATATAAAGTTAATGAATGTAAGATAAAGTAACTGAATAAAATATAAAGTTAATGAGTGTAATTCAAATTAAAAATTAACTTTATATTTTAGTTATTTACTTTGTATTACATTCATTAACTTTATATTTTATCCAGTTACTTTGTATTACATTCATTAACTTTACATTTTATTCACTAACTAATATATAAAGTTAATAAAAGTAATACAACGTAAATAACTAAAATTAACTTTATATTTTATTCGGTTACTTTGTCTTTCATTCAATAACTTTATATTTTATTTGTTTACTTTTGTATTACATTTAAACACTTTGCCCTGATGACATAAAAGCCTTCAAACAACACATGAGAATTAACGATCGTTAACGAAGCGTTTGGTAAAATAGATGATAAAGGTGATGTCTGTGACACCCTCACATGGTAAGACCGAGCGGGGAAACTTTTTACCAACAGATCTCCAAGCGCTACAAAGTGTCTTTTCATATTCAATCGTCCCACATTGGCGCCTTTTTATAAGAAGGAATTTGCCTTTCAGATTACATGAGATGTGTCGATTTAATCGCGCCCATCAGTCACCATCCTAATTGTCACCAGATGATGAAACTAGGGGAAGAAAAAATGAAAACTAAAGACGACAAAGCGTTCGGGGGGGGGGGGGGGGGCAGCAAATGTGATTTTTTACAGATAGGAGAAATAATTCTGATAAATCTCCAGGCTTTTGGCGACAAGCATTTCTCAATCGCCGTTTTTTGTTTTGGTTTTTTTTTTTTTTATTCATTCTCTTTGCTTCTTTTCTCTTTTTTTTTTTTTTTTTTTTTATTAATATGTTTCTCCCTTTAGCCAATTTTATCTCGCCGTGCGGATAGAGGAGGGAAAGTTTAATCTCTGGACAGTTTTTCTTTTCTTTTTTAATGTGTTTTTCTCCGGGAGGTGGGGGGGGGGGGGGGCAAGGCGAGCCACGTATCTGCTTCGCTTGTGTATTTTAAAGGCAGCGGACAAAAATCAAAATATTTGAAAATGTATTTCCATGGTAATTATGATAGATTTTATGGCTGGGTGGCAGTACTCAAAGGCAGACTGAATGCCTTAATTTGTATAGAAATTGTAATCATTTGTTCATTTCAAGGTGAAAATTGCATTTTTTAATTTAAATTGTATCCTGCCTGATAGTCTATTATGCAGTGAAATTGTCTGCATGTATGAGTGGCTCAGTGTGTTTTCACGCCTGTTACGGCCTCACTTATTCCCGATTCACTTTGTACACAGCCGCTGCATTTGCACAAAGATGGGGTGGGCTCATGGCGACGGGGGGCGGCTGCGTTCGCGCCGCTCGCCGATTGTTTTGATTTTTTTTTTTTGCCTGTGTTTTGGAGTGGGCTGTGTCCATATATATATATATATATATATATATACATACCTTTTTATAGAACCTGTGCGGAAGGGGGATATTTCACGGTTCATAATCGCCGCTCTTACCTGAGTCGCTATCGCGTGAAAGCGACTGAATAAAAATCCTTCTCCTCCCTGTAATGGACAGTTGGGGATTATTAGGTAGCAACCCCGACCAAAAAGCTGACCGCAGGTGCTTTTCTGATTTCCTGCGCAAAACGCCTGAAATACCAACCATCTGTGTTGCCCATAGCAACCTGTTTGCCTTCATTTTGTTTTTGCAGTACTTAGTTACATCGTTTATAAGGTTGAAAAAAAGATGCAGGTCCATCCAGTCCGACGTAAAAGTGCCTTGAAAAAGTATTCATACCCCCTTTTGAATTTTTCCACATTTTGTCGTGTTACAACCAAAAACATAAATATATTTTATGTGATAGACCAACACAAAGTGGCACGAAAATGATAAATGGTTTTCAATAATTTTTTTTTTTACAAATAAATATGTGAAAATCGTAGGGGGGCATTTCTATTCAGCCCCCTTTACTCTGATACCCCTAACTAAAATCTAGTGGAACCAATTGGCTTCAAAAGTCGCCTAATTAGTAAATAGAGTCCACCTGTGTGTCATTTAATCTCAGTATAAATACAGCTGTTCATCCCACGCAGTTCCTCTGTCCTCATCCCACGGCGTCCCCCTGTCCTCATCCCACGGCGTCCCCCCTGTCCTCATCCCACGGCGTCCCCCTGTCCTCATCCCACGGCGTCCCCCTGTCCTCATCCCACGGCGTCCCCCTGTCCTCATCCCACGGCGTCCCCCTGTCCTCATCCCACGGCGTCCCCCTGTCCTCATCCCACGGCGTCCCTCTGTTCTCCTCCCATGAAGATGACAGGGCAGGTTGTAAAAAGGAAGGGGTGGGTCATATTTAAATTAGGGCATGCACGAGTTTAGTCAGGCCTAGGGCAGCACAAAACCTAAATACACCACTGGTCTAAGGGTAAACTTTTTCTTCTGCTAAGCTCAAATTCCAGCAGCATATCCTCTTTAGGGACCTAAGAATAAACAGATTAGTTACTGTAGTCACCTTTTGATATATTTGTACATTGTAATCATATAACGTCTTGAAGCAGTAGTATACTTGGTAAAAAAAATTGTTTTTTTAAACCCCCCCCCCCCGCAGGTTGTGAGATACTAGTGTGCACCACATACTGGCATGTTATGGCTGACTTACCTGTCAAATGGGACCCTCCAGCACCGGGCTGTCACTGCTTCCGCTAATCCTGGATGCCTCCATCTTCGCCTCGTTTTCCTTCCAGGTTACGTCTCTGTGGCCACTTGAATGGCCAGGCCACAATTACATCACTTATATGGATGCTCCCCAAGTGGCTGAGCCCCCCCCCTACAGCCAAGCTCCCCTGCTCCTCTAGTGACCGAGCTCCTCTGCTCCTCCAGTGACCGAGCTCCTCTGCTCCTCCAGTGACCGAGCTCCTCTGCTCCTCCAGTGACCGAGCTCCTCTGCTCCTCCAGTGACCGAGCTCCTCTGCTCCTCCAGTGACCGAGCTCCTCTGCTCCTCCAGTGACCGAGCTCCTCTGCTCCTCCAGTGACCGAGCTCCTCTGCTCCTCCAGTGACCGAGCTCCTCCAGTGACCTAGCTCCTTCAGTGACCGAGCTCTCCTGCTACTCTAGTGACCGAGCTCCTCTGCTCCTCCAGTGACCAAGCTCCTCTGGTCCTCCAGTGGACCCAGCTCCTCTGGTCCTCCAGTGGCTGATCTCCTCTGCTCCTCCAGTGGCCCAGCTCCTCTGCTCCTCCAGTGGCCCAGCTCCTCTGCTCCTCCAGTGGCCCAGCTCCTCTGCTCCTCCAGTGGCCCAGCTCCTCTGCTCCTCCAGTGGCCCAGCTCCTCTGCTCCTCCAGTGGCCCAGCTCCTCTGCTCCTCCAGTGGCCCAGCTCCTCTGCTCCTCCAGTGGCCCAGCTCCTCTGCTCCTCCAGTGACCGAGCTCCTCTGCTCCTCCAGTGACCGAGCTCCTCTGCTCCTCCAGTGACCGAGCTCCTCTGCTCCTCCAGTGACCGAGCTCCTCTGCTCCTCCAGTGACCGAGCTCCTCTGCTCCTCCAGTGACCGAGCTCCTCTGCTCCTCCAGTGACCGAGCTCCTCTGCTCCTCCAGTGACCGAGCTCCTCTGCTCCTCCAGTGACCGAGCTCCTCTGCTCCTCCAGTGACCGAGCTCCTCTGCTCCTCCAGTGACCTAGCTCCTCCAGTGACCGAGCTCTCCTGCTACTCTAGTGACCGAGCTCCTCTGCTCCTCCAGTGACCAAGCTCCTCTGGTCCTCCAGTGACCCAGCTCCTCTGGTCCTCCAGTGGCTGATCTCCTCTGCTCCTCCAGTGGCTGATCTCCTCTGCTCCTCCAGTGGCCCAGCTCCTTTGCTCCTCCAGTGGCCCAGCTCCTCTGCTCCTCCAGTGGCCCAGCTCCTCTGCTCCTCCAGTGGCCCAGCTCCTCTGCTCCTCCAGTGGCCCCAGCTCCTCTGCTCCTCCAGTGGCCCAGCTCCTCTGCTCCTCCAGTGGCCCAGCTCCTCTGCTCCTCCAGTGGCCCAGCTCCTCTGCTCCTCCAGTGGCCCAGCTCCTTTGCTATTCCAGTGGTCGAGCCTCTCCAATGGCCTAGCTCCTCTGCTCCTCCATTGGCTGAGCTCCTCCAATGACTGAGCTCCTTCATTCCTTCCATAGCTGAGCTCCTCTAGTGGCTGAGCTCCTCCATCCCCACCCCATAGCTTCTCCAGTGGCCGAGCTCTTTTACCCTCCCCATAGCTGAGCTTTTTTGCCCTCCCCCGCTCCAATAGCCAAGCTCCTCCAGTGGCCGAGCTCCTCTGCTCCTCCAGTGGTCCAGCTCCTCCAATTACCAAGCTCCTTTGCTCCAGTGGCCGAGCTCCTCCAATGATTGAGCTCCTCCAGTGGCCAAGTTCCCTCCATAGCTGATCTCCTCTAGTGGCTGAGCTCCTCTGTCTCTCCCCCCCCCCATAGCTGAGCTTCTCCAGTGGCCGATCTCTTTCGCCCCCCCCCCCCCATAGCCAAGCTCCTGCAGGGGCCGAGCTCCTCCAAAAACCGAGCTCCTCTGCTCCATTGGCTGGGCTCCTCCAATGACTGAATTCTTCCAGTGGCCAAGTTCCTCCATTCCCTCCATAGCTGATCTCTAGTGGCTTAGCTCTTTTTGCTCCTCCAGTGGCTGGCTGAGCTCCCCTGCCCCCACCTATAGCCAAGCTCCTCCAGTGGCCAAGCTCTTCCACCCACCCCCACCCACCCATAGCCGAGCTCCTCTCTTTTTTCCCCCCTATAGCCGACTCTCTTCTCACACATGGATACGTTTCTTTGCTGTCAAACCATCATTTTGGCCATATTTCTGTAACATGAGCAGTTGCTGCCTCTTCACATTTTCCTTAAGAAACAGAAACTTCCCAACATGCGTGCCAATTTCACAGACAGGTGCCGATATTTTCTGTTCTTGTGTCCCGTCCACACCAGCAAACCGAGAACCGGCGCTCAGATTCCGCTATCGGTTACATTATTGTCACGTCTGACTGCGAGCGCCAAACCTTCCCGGGACATCTGTGATTGCTATTGGTTGTTATATCTCCTGTCACCTGAATAGTAGATGAAGTTTTATCATGTCTAATATACATTATAAATGTAAAACCAATGGAATAATACTGTACATGGCATTCTACGTACAATCTGAGGAAATACCTAGAACTCTGTGTGCGTTCTTATCTTCTACCGCACAACAGTAATAAATACATTCACACAGATTATTGTAATCTATTTCCATAGTTATAGGCAGGGTTGCCACCTTTTTCTTCAAGCCAAACCCGAACACTTTAGCGGCCCGGGACACCTTTGGGTGCCCCAAGTAGAGTAATAATGTGGTGCACATAGCGAATAGTGGGTGTGGCCAAAACTGCTCTTTTTGACATCATCGCCCTGCCCTCTCAGTGATGCCGAACCTACCCCCAGACAGCCGCCTGCAGTGTGATTATTTTGTTTACTTAAGGAGCCACAGCCCGGTCTGAATAATGTGTCCGGGTTTCAGTCTGCCTGAAATCCGGACACATGATTCAAAACCCGAACTGTCCGGGTGAATCCCGAACAGGTGGCAGCCCTAGTTATAGGATTGCATTATAAAAGATATATATGTATGTGTATGTATGTGTGTGTGTGTATATATATAGTTTTTTGTTTTATATTTTATTATAGTTTTTATAGTTATTTTAATTAAATCTCTCTCTCTCTCTCTCTCTCTCTCTCTCTCTCTCTCTCTCTCTCTCTCTCTCTCTCTCTCTCTCTCTCTCTCTCTCTCTCTCTCTCCCCCTCCTTTCTCTTTCCTTTCTCTCTCTCTCTCTCTCGCGCTCTCTCTCCCTTTTTCTTTCCGTCTCGCTCGCTCTCCTTTTTCTTTCCGTCTCGCGCTCGCTCTCGTTCGCTCTTGTTCGCTCTTTATTGCTCTCTCGCTCTCTCTGTCTCTCGCTCTCTCTGTCTCTCGCTCTCTCTCGCTCTCTCTGTCTCTCGCTCTCTCTCTCGCTCTCTCTCTCGCTCGCTCTTTATTGCTCTCTCGCTCTTTATTGCTCTCTCGCTCTTTATTGCTCTCTCGCTCTTTATTGCTCTCTCGCTCTTTATTGCTCTCTCGCTCTTTATTGCTCTCTCGCTCTTTTATCTCTCTCTCTCGCTCTTTTTCTTTCCGTCTCACCTCCTCGCTCGCTCTCTCGCTCTACTTTTTCTTTCCATCTCTCTCTCGCTCTTTCTCTCTCTCTCGCACTCTCTCTCTCTCTCTCTCTCTCTCTCTCTCTCTCTCGCGCGCTCGCTCTCTCTCTCCCGCGCGCTCGCTCTCTCTCTCCCTCGCGCGCTCGCTCTCTCTCTCCCTCTCCTCCTCTCCTTCTTTCCTTCTCGCTCGCTCTCGCTCTTTATTGCTCTCTCGCTCTCTCTCTCTCACTCGCTCTCTCGCTCTTTATTGCTCTCTCGCTCTTTTTCTTTCCGTCTTGCCTCCTCTCTCGCTCTACTTTTTCTTTCCATCTCGCTCTCGCTCGCTCACGCTCGCTCACTCGCTCGCTCTCGCTCACTCGCTCACTCTCGCTCGCTCTCGCTCACTCTCGCTCACTCTCGCTCTCTCACTCTCTCACTCTCGCTCTCTCACTCTCTCACTCTCGCTCTCTCACTCTCTCTCTCTCGCTCACTCGCTCACTCTCGCTCGCTCTCGCTCGCTCTCTCTCGCTCTCTCTCGCTCTCGCTCGCTCGCTCTCTCTCGCTCTCGCTCGCTCGCTCTCTCTCGCTCTCGCTCGCTCGCTCTCTCTCTCTCTGCTCTCTCTCGCTCTCCTCGCTCTCACGCTCTTTAACGCTCTCACGCTCTTTAACGCTCTCACGCTCTTTAACGCTCTCACGCTCTTTAACGCTCTCACGCTCTTTAACGCTCTCACGCTCTTTAACGCTCTCACGCTCTTTAACGCTCTCTCTCGCTCTTTAACGCTCTCTCGCTCTTCCTCTCTCCTCTCTCTCTCTCCTCTCTCTCTCTTCCTCTCTCTCTCTTCCTCTCTCTCTCTCTCTCTCCTTTTTCTTTCTGTCTCTCGCTCTCTCTTGCTCTTTATCGCTCTCTCGCTCTCTTTATTGCTCTCTCGCTCTCTTTACCTCTTTTTTCTCTCTTCCCCCCTCTCTCTCTCTGTCTCTCTGTCTCTCTCTCTCTGTCTCT
>JBBDGP010004661.1:0-40000 GCA_037952835.1 Lithobates septentrionalis
GATATTAATGACCGTTGTATTTGTACTCATTTGTAGCCCTGAGGAAGGAGTGTGTGTTTGGCAACCCAAAATGTGATTGTTTTTTTACCTATGAATCAAATTTTATCATTAAAATCCCTTGACCTCTTGGATGTTTGTTTGGCACTCTCATTGGATTGTGTGTATGTGGATTCTCAACTCTGGGTCCTTTCCATAAAACCTTCCAAAACATTTGGACTCTTGGATACTCATTGGATTGTAAGTAAGGTACTTCCTGTGCACAGGTGACAACACTACTCACTCGCCATCAGGACAACAGAAACAGGACAGGACTACAAAAACCTCTTCCTCTCCTCTTTTCCATAACATACAGTGAAGGGGTACTGTAGTCCTCAGAGATAACTGGGATCAATGTAACTAATAAGGATGCAGCAAAGGCAGTCTGTTCAAAAATTTTATGGCAGGATCAACAGGTATTTTTGCACTTATAAAACAGACATAGCAACAACACACTTGTAATGGTAACTACAACAGACCAAAAGTAATCTAATAAGGCAAGTTTTTGGGGTGTAAATGCAAGGCTATTGAAGGGAACCTGTCGGAACTGAAATTTGGGAGCTGCCATTCCTGACTTTTTTCTTGAAGGTGCAAGGGACAGCTTGGTCATCCTCTCCCTGCTTCACTATTCATTGCTGAGTTTCTTTCCTTAGAAAGCTAGTTTCTGGAGTCATGCTAATCCAATGCCTTGGATACTGTCCGAATAAAGGACCTAAATGCAGATCAAGGGTCCAAACTTCACTTGCTGCATAGCTGTTTGTTTTAGGTTGTCCTGAAGGCACTGAAGACAGCCAGCCAGGTAACATTTTCAGAAGGAAGAAGGTCATCAATGGTGGACATTGGATTTCTTGCAGAGAGGCCTATCCAACTACCTAGCTAGTTTTTCACAGCATTTAGGAAGGTGGGACAAAGCACTATATGTAGCTTGGCATGTCCAGATCTTTTTTGTTTAGTGCATTAGTGTCAATGGTAGAAGGTATTACCTAGTCTTGGTCAGTACACCCGATCTAAATTTTAAACTAAAATTGCATTGAAAAACACATCAACATGAGTCAAAATGCACGTCAAAACACAAAGAAAACAAAGGTCGACGCAGGACAGCACTAAAAAAATGCATCTCTAAGGACACACATAGACCTAAATGGGCCCTAAATGTGCCACAATGATTTATGAACTACAAATTTTTACCAGTGACATCTTAGGGCAGCCATAGATCAGTGCCTTTATTTAAAAATGTCCTTGTAGATATGTGTAGAATGTAAGAGTAATTAGAATTTCTAGCAAAAAAAGGGGAAATTATTGCATAGTCAGACGCAGAAATCCTTTAAACCCCTTACAATGGGGGGGGGCACAGTTCCTGGTTGGCAACTCAAATTAATAAAGTGAGAGGGTCACCATTAGGCATAAGCGTCAAATGTTTAGGGCGTTTGGTGTGGACAGCTTCCGGCTGTCAATGGTTGCTAAGTTAGCAGCAGTTTCTGCTACGTCCTTACCAATGACTGACTTTACCCAGCCTATTCATTTACATGGCTTGGAATCCCCAACCACATACACAAATGGGCTAGGAATGAAGGGCGTTCATCATTGCCTAAATATGGCCACATAGCCATATTGGGCAATGATGTCATCACTATCCTGGCTGTCAATGGTTGCTAAGGTAGCAGCAGTTTCTGCTACGTCCTTACCAATGACTGACTTTACCCAGCCTATTCATTTACATGGCTCGGAATCCCCAACCACATCAACAAATGGACTAGGAATGGAGGGCATTCGTCATTGCCTAAATATAAGACCACATAGCCATATTTGGCTAATGATATCATCACTATCCTGGCTGTCAATGGTTGCCAAGGTAGCAGCTGCAGCTTCTACATCCTTACCAATGACTGACGTCACCCAGCCTATTAATTTACATGGCTTGGAATCCCCAACCATATCAACAAATGGACTAGAATGGAGTGCATTGGTCATTGCCTAAATATAAGACCACATAGCCATACTTGGGCAATGATGTCATCACTATCCTGGCTGTCAATGATTGCCCAGGTAGCAGCAGCAGCTGCTGCTACATCCTTACCAATGACTGACGTCACCTGGCCTAATCACTTATATGGCTTGGAATCCCCAACCACATAAGCAAATGGAGTGCATTCATCACTGCCTAAATATGACCACATAGCCATATTTGGATGATGATGTCACCACTATCCCAGCTGTCAATGGTTGTTAAGGAGGCAATAGCTGCTTGTACCAATCACTGACATCACCCTGCCAGGAATCCCGGGCCATGTAAGCAAATGGGCGGGGAATGAACCCTTACATCATTGCCTAAATATATTTTTTGCAATGATGTCAGCACTATCCCCGCCCTTTTCTTTATATAGCCAATGACAGCTTGGGTTGTCAGGGATCGGTCATGTGCAGTGGGTCGGCTTATTTATTTATTTTTTTTGTCAAGTTGGCATGCATCATGCTTGATTGGTTTACAACGAGGGGCTTTTTTGGGGATTTTTATTTTTTAATTAAGAGCTTGCCAAACATTTGGGTGTCTATTTCTACCCCATACTCATTTACTTTGGGGAAAGGCGGGGGGGGGGGGGGGGGCATATCTGGGCACTTTTTTTTTCTTCAGCAAATCCAAAAGGGGCATTTCGTTTTGAAATACCATGCAGCAATCACAAGCCAAACTATTGGCTTGCAATTGGGGTGCACGCTTACTAACCTTTACAAGCTTGAAAGCTGGTACCACCTGTCAAACTCTGCAAATTGAGTGAAAGTAGCCGCAGAGCTTCATGGGTGCAGCCAGTGTATAGCCACCATCTGGCTGCAATGGTAGAATTTAGGTGGACAGTCAGGGGTTGGTAAAACTGTGGCCCAATTAACTGTTTTTGCCACCCCCCTGGCTGCCCATAAAAAAGGAGACTAAAAAAAACCCACATGGAATCTTGGGTAATCTTGAGTTTTTGGAGGCTTGGTAGATTATGGACAGTTGACAAGACCTCATAATGGAAGCCAGGAGCCGCTGATTTTTTCCTTTTCCTAGCTGTGTGGCTTTTGCCGGCCTTTCCACTGCTGCTGTCTGCTCCCAGATATAACCTTGGTCATTATAATCCCATTATGACCTTGTCGCTGCAGCACACTGCGGGAGAACCAGCGCTGGTGACAATTAGACGGAGCGGGGGAAAGTCCTTTGGCTCTAAGCCAGCACTGCAGCAATTCCACTATTATCTGTGCATGCCGTAATCAGTGGATGGGACAGAGATCTCTCCATTTTATCCTGATTATTCCAACACTACTAAAAAAAACACATTCATTCAATCGCAGAGTTGGTTTCTGGCAGAGAACCGGGTCATTTTTTGCTTTTTGCACAATAAAAAAAAAAAATCTGCAAATGTTTCCTTCTGAAATCCCCCAACCCCGAAACCTTTGCCTGATACATTTAGGTCTCCTTTGCAAGACTATCTTAAAAGTTTGGTTTTTCCTTAACCACTTAGAAAACTGAAGATTCGCCCCTTAATGACCAGGCTATTTTTGCAATACGGCACTGCGTCACTTTAACTGACAATTGCGCGGTCGTGTGACTTTGTACCCAAACAAAATTGATGTCCTTTTTCCCCCACAAATAGAGCTTTCTTTTGGTGGTATTTGATCACCTCTGCTGTTTTTATTTTTTGTGCTATAAACAAAAAAGTCCGACAATTCTGCAAAAAAACAAACAATATTTTTTTTACTTTTTGCTATAATAAATATCCCCCAAAAAATGTAAACAAACAACTTTCTTCATCAGTTTAGGCCGATATGTATTCTTCTACATTTTTTTAGTAAAAAAAAAAATATATATTGATTGGTTTGAGCAAAAGTTATAGTGTCTACAAAATATGGGATAGATTTATGGCTTTTTTTTTTACTAGTAATGGTGGTGATCAGTGATTTTTATCAGGACTGAGACATTGCGGCAGACAGATCGGACACTTTTGACACTTTTTTGGGACCATTTTCATTTATACAGCAAAAATAGCCACTGATTACTGTATAAATGTCACTGGCAGGGAAGGAGTTAACACTAGGGGGCGATCAAGGAGTTAAATGTGTTCCCTAGGGGAGGTTTTTAACTGTGTGGGGGGGGGGGGGGCATGTAGTGACTGGAAGAGGAGAGAGATCGCTGTTCCTGATCACTAGGAACAGCAGATCTCTCTGTATCCCCTGTCAGAAGGGATCTGTTTGTTTAGCATTGACAGATCCCCGTTCTGGCTCTCTGTGGAGCGATCAAGGCCGGCCGGCGGACGGCTCCCCGCTGCACCTCGGGCGGCATGGGAGCGCCTGCTGTAGCTGTAAAAGGACCCCGCTGTAGCCGATTCGCGGGAACGAGCCGACCTGCCGCACGTATGATGACGGCGGCTGGTCGGCAAGTGGTTAAAGGGGTATATTATAAAAAAAGCTGCACAGCTATTCATCTGGTGAAACTGACATGTACTGTATATTTTTATGTGCAAATAGGCCAAATTGGCCTGCAGACTACCTGCCCTGAAACTGTATATACGTATATTGCTGTCCCGAAATGGTTATGCGCTACCACTCACAACTAGACACGTGCGGATCGTTCTGTTTCCGAATTTAAATTCGGACAAATATTCGTTTTTCGGAGATTTCGATGCATCCGATTTACCATAGTACTGAATTTTAAACGAATCCAAGAAAGTTCAGACAACATTGGAATTCGAATCGTTTTGAATACTTTTCAAATACTTTTTGAATTTGAATAGTTTTCCAATTTCCAAATAGAATAAATAGAAGAGAAAATAAAGGAATAGAATATAAAAACAAGAGAGAATAAAAACATAATAGACTAAAATATAATAGAAACAAATCAAATAGATAGAAAAACATAGAAGAATATAACCATCTTCTGAAATTTGAATTCCAAATAGAATTAATTTGGAATTCGAATACATAAAAAAAGAATAGATTAGACCTATAATAGAATAGTATAGAATTTTTTTTGAATAGAATAGAAAATAACAGAATAGTATAGGAAAAAAAACAGAATAGAATAGAAAGAACATAACCACCTACGAAATTCTAATTTTGAATAGAAAAGAATAGAGTAGAATAAAAATAAATAGATATGAAATGAATAGAATAGAAATAAATAGAATAGAAAATAGAATAAATAGAAAAAGAGTACAATTTAAAAAAAATAGAATAGAAAGAATGTAACCATTTCTCAAAATTCAAATAGAATCAAATAGAATTTAAATAGAATAGAAAAGAATAGATTTGAATAGGAAGATGGTTATATTCGTTCTATTCTGTTTTTTCTTATACTATTGTGTTATTTTCTATTCTATTCTATTCTGTTCTATTCGAATTGATTATTTGAATTTTGGAAAAATGGTTATATTATTTCTGTTCTATTGTTTTTTCAACTCTATTCTTTTCTATTCGAATTTCAGAAGATGGTTATAATCTATTTTATTCTATTTTTTTATTCTATTCTTTTCTATTCAATTCTATTCCATTCTTTTCTGTTCTTTTATTTTCTATCCTATTTGTTCTGTTTTACTCTACTATACTCTATTCTTTTATTTTCTGTTATATCCTTTATTATTCTATCTATTTTTTCTATTCTATTTTATTTTCTTGGAAATTGGAAAACTATTCAAATTCGAAAACTATTCGAAATTGATTCGAAAACTTTGAGTCAATCCGAATTTGAAAATTAAAATCGATTCCGATATGAATAAACTAAAACAAATTCCGAAAACGAATTAAACAGATTAAACAATTTAACTAAACTAATTATATAAATAACGAATTGAAACAAAACACATTTTTTGTTCTGCACATGTCTACTCACAACTACTGCTACTCTTATCTGAGCCCTAAAATTACTTACTTCCCTCAATTAATCCACAACACTTCACCTTTAACTTGACCTCAAACAAACACTTTCATCTCACCTCTTACTGTAAAGAATCCTTCCCTTTTGCTTTTTTTGTGCATAAACTGCTAACAAGTTAAGATATTCAGATCACAACAAGTCACCAATGTAAAAAAAAAACAAAAAACAAAAAAACAAAAAAAAACCTCTGTCCCCTAAAACCTATTTTTTTCTCCTGTATGTGCTGCCATGGGGTTTTAGAAGGAAAATGTTGAACACCTCCACCCTTTCTGTGACAGTTGTCAACACAGGCAGTGCCAGGACAAGGAAACCTAGACCCCAGGGCGCACATGCCAAACTGTGCCCCCCCCACATGTATGTGCCCCCCCCCCCCCCCCCCAGCACACACCCCCCCCCAAAAAAAAAAAATCACTCTTCCTAGCACAAATCCTCTACTGACCAAATCCCCACCCCCACCAAGTACACATCCCCCCCACTCCAAATCCCCCCTCCTAGCACAAATCTTGCCTCCCCCTAAATCTCACCTCCCAGCACAAATACTCCCTAATCATCCCTACTAGCACAACCCCCCCCCCCAAAATAAAAACATTTCCCCTTCTGGCACAAATACCCTCCTCCCTCTACCATATCCCCTTTTCTAGCACAAACACCCCAAATCCCCCCTCAACACAAATCTTCAAATCTTCTTCCCCATTCCACCTCCCAACACAAATCCCCTTTCTTAGCACCCCTCCCCCCCTAGAACAATTCTTACCCCCTAATGCCCCCCAAATTCCCCCACCCAACACAAATCCCCTCCCCCAATCTCCCTGTGGTCCCCCCCATCTCACACGATACCACAGTGCTCAGGCAGCCCCTCCTCCTGCCCACCCCTTGTCCCAGCCCTGCACACAGGCATATTTGGGAACTTTAATGCCGCGTACACACAGTCGGACATTCCGGTGTAAAATGTGCGATCGGAGCTTGTTGTCGGAAATTCCAACCGTGTGTAGGCTCCATCGGACAGTTTCCATCGGGATTTCCGCCGCACAAAATTTGAGATCTGGTTCTCAAATTTTCCGACAACAAAATCCGTTCGCGTAAATTTAGATCGTGTGTACACAATTCCGACGCACAAAGTGCCACGCATTCTCGGAATCAAGCAGAAGAGCCGCACTGGCGATTGAACTTCATTTTTCTCGGCTCGTCGTACGTGTTGTACGTCACCGCGTTCTTGACGTTCGGAATTTCCGATAAGATTTGTGTGACCGTGTGTATGCAAGACGAGTTTGAGCCAACATCTATCGGAAAAAATCCATGGATTTTGTTGTCGGAATGTCCGATCAATGTCCGATCATGTGTACGGGGCATTAAACATTCCTGTGTTGGAAGATTAGAAGGGGGTGGGTGATTGCCCCCCCCCCCAATTTAACTGCTTTCTGCCATAATGCTGTAAAGAAGGACTCTTGCTCTTTGTGTAGAAGCAGTGGTCTCTCCGGTGAAGTGCAACATGTTCCCTGCTGAGTCAGAGCTAGGGCTCTCCAACCAGTAGGTAGAACGAGTTTTGCTGAAGGGGGGGTATCTTGCGCACTAACAGAAAACAGTCCAAAGGTAGTAAATAGGCTATCAGTACATGGATGGGGGCCTTTGAAAATCCCAGTATGCCCAGGTGCTTGACTCAGTGGCTTTCACTGGTTAAAGAACTACAAGGACCTCTGTATGTGAATAAATGAGAAGAGAAGCAGAGCCTTCTAAGTGTAGCATAAAAGTGCTGGCTTTATTAAACAAAGTGACGACTCAACAGCAAGAAGGAAAAGTGCTCATCTAGGTAACACCGATGCGGTGAGTTGGTCTAATCCCGCTGTGGTGGATTCAGAGCAAAGCCCTTAGCTGTGCTGGTGGCTCCCATCACTTCCTGGTAGGTCCCCTGGGAGGCGGAAGTGATGTCAGCACTGAAGCGGTGGGCATGACACGTGTTCGGAGCATGTATGCTCCTTCATCAGGTCATCTTACTGTTGTGAGTTGCCACTTTGTTGTTTAATAAAGCCAGTACTTTTATGCTACACTTAGAAGGTCCTGCTTCTCTTCTCATTTATCAAACAATGAGTTTTGCTGCCTGCAGAGCTATAGGCTTGACATAGTAAGGGGTGTTCTGGACCTCTGCGGAGAAACCACTCCTTCCACACAGAGTGGCAGGGAACAGGCTTTTCTACTTCAGCTGTTGCTGTTTTCTAAAAAATTTACTGCGAAACTTTTTACATCCCTTGTTTTGTTGTCGGACCTCTACCGAGAGACTGCTGCTTCCACACAGAGAGCAAGGGTACCACCCACCAAACCCAACAGGAGTGACCTCAGCATGTGAATGCCCAAGTCCCCTGCCTTTGCAGCTTAAGAGGGGCAGTTGGGGGATGCAAAAATGCATGTGTATTTTGTAAGGCCTACACACCACAAGTCTAAATGAGCTCTCACTTGCTGTATCTGTTCATCCTTACACTAAACCTTTTTAAATTTAGGAATGGTTCCATCACTACTGGACCACAATGTATTGCCCACAATGTATTGCAGAAGAGAAAAATGTTACTGAGTCCCAAAATGGTCTTCATCTGCCCTCAGTCTACTACCCTGTAGTGATGACTCTTCTGTAAAACTCAGCCATGCACTGCTTTCAGCCCCTCGCTATTGACGTAAGTCTGTCTGGATCAAATGACACAACATGATGAAGGTCAACATGAACATGATCAACCTGGCACAGGCCCAATGCCTTCCTCTTGACTCAAGATTCCTGGCAGAATTAGAGACCTGTATAAAGTCACATACACACAGCTATCGATACCAAAGCCGAGGGTATTTTGGGGGACTACAAGTCTGCTTTCTATGCAGATAGTTAGAAAAGAGTACTGGCCACCTAGGAATGTGCTTGGAAGCCCACTGAGGCTTTAGATCGAGCACCCAGAAGACAGTACACATATACAGTGCCTTGAATAAGTATTCACACCCCTTGACATTTTTCACACTTTGTCATGTTACAACCAAAAACATAAATGTATTTTATTGGGATTTTATGTGATTAACCAACACAAAGTGGCACATAATTGTGGAAGGAAAATGATAAATGGTTTTCAATTTTTTTTTACAAATAAATATCTGAAAAGTGTGGTGTGCATTTGTATTGAGCCCCCCTTTACCTTTGATACCTCTAACTAAAATCTAGTGGAACCAATTGCCTTCAGAAGTCACCTAATTAGTAAATAGTGCCCACCTGTGTGCAATTTAATCTCAGTATAAATACAGTTGTTCTGTGAAGCCCTCAGAGGTTTGTTAAAGAACTTTAGAGAACAAACAGCGCCATGAAGGCCAAGGAATACATCAGACATTTCAGGGATAAAGTTGTGGAGAAGTTTAAAGCAGGGTTAGGTTATAAAAAAATACCCCAGGCTTTGAACATCTCACGGAGCACTGTTCAATCCATCCAATCTGAAAATGGAAAGAGTATGGCACAACTGCAAACCTACCAAGACATGGCCGTCCACCTAAACTGACAGGCCGGGCAAGGAGAACATTCATCAGAGAAGCAGCCAAGAGGCCCATGGTAACTCTGGAGGAGCTGCAGAGATCCACAGCTCAGGTGGGAGAATCTGTCCACAGGACAAATATTAGTCGTGCTCTCCACAAATCTGACCTTTATGGAAGAGTGGTAAGAAGAAAGCCATCGTTGAAAGGAAGCCATAAGAAATCCAGTTTGCAGTTTGCTAGAAGCCATGTGGGGGACACAGCAAACACGTGAAAGAAGGTGCTCTGGTCAGATGAGAACAAAAATTGAACTTTGTGGCCTAAAAGCAAAATGCTATATGTGACGGACCACCGTGAAACATGGTGGTGGCAGCATCATGATGTGGAGATGCTTTTCTTCAGCAGGGACAGGGAAGCTGGTCAGAATTGATGGGAAGATGGATGGAGCCAAATACAAGGCAATCTTAGAAGAAAACCTGTAAAGCCTTGTACACATGATCGGATTTTCGGAAGTGTTAGTGTCTGCAAAATACTTGAGACTGGGGTGGAGGTAAATCTTTCAGCAAGACAACGACCCTAAACATACAGCCAGAGCAACAATGGAATGGTTTAGATCAAAACATATTCATGTGTTAGAATGACCCAGTCAAAAGTCCAGACCTACATCCAACTAAGAATCTGTGGCAAGACTTTAAAATTGCTGCCTACAGACGCTCTCCATCCAATCTGACAGAGCTCGAGCTATTTTACAAAGAAGAATGGGCAAAAATGTCCCTCTCTAGATGTGCAAAGCTGGTAGAGACATCCCCAAAAAGACTTGCAGCTGTAATTGCAGTGGAAGGTGGTTCTACAAAGTATTGACTGGGGGGGGGGGGGGGGCTGAATATAAATGTACACCACACTTTTCATATATTTATTTGTAAAGATTTTTGAAAACTATTATCATTTTCCTTCCACTTCACAATTATGTGCCACTTTGTGATGGTCTATTACTTAAAATCCCAATAAAATACATTTACGTTTTTGGTTGTAACATGACAAAATGTGGAAAATTTCAAGGGTTTTGAATACTTTTTCAAGGCACTGTAGCCTTGAGATGACCAGGCTAAGAACAATTACTGGCTATAGGATCTATGCATAGATGGGACATTGATGGGCCTTTTCCTGAACATATTCTACGGCATGGATATGTGGACAGATCAGGGTGGGGATCCCATGTCTTGTATCTTCTTTGGTTTCATCCTTTAAAATGTGTGTCACTGGAGGTCCTAGACTGCTTGTCGCTATTGAGATTATTAATTTTTTTTTGTCTAATGCCCTGTACACACGAGCGGACTTTTTGACCAGACTGGTCCGACGGACCAAATCCGGCGGACAATCCAACCTTCAGCGGACTGTTTCTGTCAAAAATCTGACAGACTTTAGATTTGGAACATGTTTCAAATCTTTACGTCGGAAAGAAATATAAGGCTGGATAGCCGCACTCCAAATATTCACCTTTTATTGAAAAGTAAAATCAAGGCATCAAAGGTAGGTACAGACTAACTTCACTGCTGCTGACATGTTTTACACCAGGCATGGTGCTTAGTCTCAAATCTTTACGTTGGATCTCCGCCGGACCCAGTTCCTATTGAGAAATCCGCTCGTCTGTATGCTAGTCCGACGGACGAAAACCGATGCTAGGGCAGCTATTGGCTACTGGCTATAAACTTCCTTATTTTAGTCCGGTCGTATGTCATCACGTACGAATCCGTCGGACTTTGGTGTGATCGTGTGTAGGCAAGTACGTTCGTTCGAAAGTCCGTCGGAATTCCATCAAAAGTCCGTCGGAAAGACTGTCGGATCTTTGTTACCGAAAAGTCTGCTCGTGTGTACAGGGCATAAGGCAGCCTTTCTCAACCTTTTCAACATAGAGGAACCCCTGAAATACCTTTCCAATCTCTGGGAACTCCTGCTAACAATGACTATATCTACAACTCGTGATACATTAGTGTGATATTCAGTGGGTAGAATGTGCCTTACACTTGGATCATTGGGAGAAATTACCCCATTACAGATAGCTAAAAAGATCATTGGTGTCAGTGATCTGAGAGGTAGAAATTGCTCATTGCTCAAGGAACCTCTAGCAACCTCTGGAGGAACCCTAAGGTTCCATGGAACCCTGGTTGAAAAACACTGGTCTAAGGCTTTGAGCCCAGTATGATCAGCATCCACATTCTCCTCAAGAAAATAACTGATCTTCATGAAACATGTAAAGGAGCCTTTCTCAACCTTTTTAACATGAAGGAACCTTTGAAATTACTTTGCAGTCTCAGGCACTCCTGCTAATAATTTATCAGCTTTTGGCACATTAGTGTGATGGTCACTAGGAAGAACACTCTTTACATTTGTGGGCATTGGGAAGAATCCCCCAGATACCTAAAGAGCATATTGCTGTCAGTGGTTACTCATTTGAAAAGCTGCTCATTGCTCAAGGGACCCCTAGTTGAGAATGGCTGGTATAGCGTAATTGCTGCCACACCCACGGCAATCCTTATACTCTGGCAAACAGAAAGATGATGTCATGTTTGTGGTGAGGATAGCTAGTGGATGAGATTTAGCATTGTTTGTATTGCTAATAATGCAAATTGTATAAGCTTTTTTTTTTTTTTTTTTTTACTGAGTAGGGATGAGCTTTGAGTTTGATTTGAATGTAAGTTCGTCTCGAACATCGGGTGTTCACCCGTTCGCTGAACAGCGAATTTTATGGAGCGTTCGCAGCAAGTTCGAGTGCCCCATAATGCACTACAAGACCACAGTGCATTATATATATATATATACACACACATACACTCTGCATTCAGCGTAGCCTATATATACAGTGCATTCGTGCATTCGGCGGTTTACAGTTTCTAATACAGTGCAGGCGGTGTACACAGTATATAATACAGTGTGTACAGTTTCAAATACACTTCAGTCGGTGTACACAGCAGATAATACAGTGTAGTGCGGTGTTAAAAAAAAAAAAAAATACCCATCATGTCTCCCAAGGAGAGGCAGACACTCACAGGCCACTAAAAGAGGGCAAGCAGCCTCTGAAATAATATTTAACCCTAGGGACCGTTCCTGTGCCCAACACGAGTAACTGTGAGGGGTTACCGTGTATAGGTTACCCGAGTATAAATTAGCTCTCAATAATTCTCTATATTACTCATTAATAGCACTCACTGCTCCACAATCTTCAAGTTTCAGACATTGTACATCAGCATTTCCCCACATTTTTACCCCAGAGGAACCGTGAAATTATTTTCAGGTCTCTGGGAACTGCTCCTAAAATTAGTCCATTGGAGGTCATTAGGAACATGCCTCTCTAACATCGGCAGTCAATTAGAATAATGTCTTCCTCACAGTGGTGGTCAGAATGCCCCCCTTACATCTTACAGGACAGCTATAAAGATCATTGGTGCCATGCTACTGGCTCTGCTAAGTGGGGATGGATCTGGAACTATGCAGGCACCATCTGATAGGAGGTAAATCAGCTACATCTCAAGGAACCCCAAACAACCTCTGGAGGAACTTTAAGGTTCCATGAAACCCTGCTTGAGAATTGCTGCTATTTAGTGTTAATGTCTGCTAATGAACCTAGTATGTCTGTCCTCGGTATGAGATCCATTTTTGCCCCATAGACTCAGGGCCTACCAGGATTCCCCTGTCCCTCTGTATGCTGGTCTACCTTTGGTTGTGGGTCTTGCGTAGAGGTAAGAAAGTGACCAATTGGCGGCCATACAGACTTCGATAGATGATCAATTTCTTTTACAGTCCATTTGATCAATATCACACGCACAGGGAAGTGGATTTTTGACAGACAGTTGGAAGATGTGATTGTAAGTTATCAGTCACATCTTTGTTGTCACCATGCAACCTCATAATCTGATTGATCAAATCCATGAAGAATCATGCCGATTCCTACAACATAACACACTTCCGCCCTGGCCATTCAACTCAGTTTTTGAGTCTAAATCCATCAGAAAGCAAGTCATAACATTGTTTGCCAATTTGATCAATTTGACTAAATTTGACATGGGTTGAAAAATAAAATGTAAGCATGTATGACCTCCATTAGGCTGAGCTTTGGTATACA
Source organism: Lithobates septentrionalis (assembly GCA_037952835.1). Taxonomy (NCBI): domain Eukaryota; kingdom Metazoa; phylum Chordata; class Amphibia; order Anura; family Ranidae; genus Lithobates; species Lithobates septentrionalis. Next base: position 13,548 of record JBBDGP010004661.1, read on the forward strand.
GGTAAATAGCCAAAAACAAAATACTGTGGCACTCAGATAAGAATAGGGGGAAGATAGGGTAAAGCCAGCAAACGTATGCACTCTATAAGAACACTGGTCACAAGGATGATGATAATCACCTCAGAATAACAATAGTAAAAAGTGAAAATAAAAAAAAGACGGAGGTAGTCCGTGATACTAATGAGAATAGTGCTATAGTTAGTCTAAGGCAGGGGCCTCCAAACTTTGCAGTTTTAGGGCCACATAGTATATTATACAAATATTTGCAGGCTGAAAAAAAACAAACTTTTATAAATCCCCTAAAGTGAGCCACGCTTACACAGATCCCCAACAGAGTCACCTTTACATCAGGGTCCCCATCAGAGTTACCCTTACATCAGGGTCCCCATTAGACTCTTCCTTACATCAGGGTCCCCATTAGACTCTCCCTTACATCAGGGTCCCCATCAGAATCCTCCTTACATCAGGGTCCCCATCAGACTTACCGTTACATCAGGGTCCCCATAAAAATTACCCTTACATCAGGGTCCCCATTAGACTCTTCCTTACATCAGGGTCCCTATTAGACTCTCCCTTACATCAGGGTCCCCATCAGAATCCTCCTTACATCAGAATCCCCAGAGTCACCCTTACATCAGGGCCCCTATCAGAGTCACCCTTACACCAGAGTCCCCCCTCACATCAAGGTCCCGATCACAGTCATCCTTACATCAGGTTAAAGCAGAGACCATAGGCAGCCTCTGCTGCTCTGAATCCCCAATCTGTGCACAGAGATAGATAAAATTATGCTGTTGGCTGGATGTGGCCCTCAGGCCATAGTTTGGAGATCCCTGGTCTACTGCAGCCAACTCTGGCAGGAGAGGAGTGGGAGCTCCTGGCAAAATCGAATCAAACAAAACAGAGCAGAGTGGCACAACCACTAACATACTAGAGAGTGGTGTTTGCGCCACTCTCCTGTGTTTTATTTTATATCTGGTATACAGGTACTGCCTGTGCAGGTCCCGAATCCACAGATCTCATTTTAATTTAAATGTTCAAAGACCAAATCCAGCATTTTTTTTTTGCTTTGGGCAACATAAAAAAGGCACATATCCTGCGTTAGGTTTTTATTTGTAGTCTTTGTCCCCAATAGGAAGCTTGGGAGATTCACCCTTCCTACCTGTTGGGATGAAAAATCTCTCCCAACAAAAAACATTGCTCTTCAGTAAAGAGGGAAAGGGTATGACAACCAATCCCCTCATTACCTTTACTGTTGGAACATGAAGTCATGTGAAATCTACACAGCTAGTTCAAAGATAATAGTACAAATTTGATAGAATTATTTACTCCTACCTAGAATATCCAAAACCCCAAGAGTATTTTATAGAGGAAACAATAGAGGGCCAAATAACAAGGCTAGCAGTGTTGAGTAACATTTGCAATGGAGCTGAATATCTACGGTATGAGTATTGGTGACTATGTTTACCATAAAGTAACGTTGACTTTCAGATGTTTGTTATAGACGAATAACATAACCATAGATTACTAATTACTAATAGGTTCCCTATGTTGCTGCATTATGAAAGTAATAGTTATGTTGCATTCCAGGTTACAGAACTGGTAAGGATTGCCTTTAGGATGGAGCTGAGCCACCCAAACAAAAGCTATAGTCTGACCAGTACTGTGGCCTGGCCTGCTGAAAAAGATGGGTTTAGGTATGGTTAAGTTGCACTCATTGTGAGAACAAGCCAATAGGGGGTGGAGAGGGAGAACAATTGTGCTTGGGCATGGTTTAATGTACTGTACCCTGACCAATGGAAAGAGGTGGGCTCGGGCACGGGTTCAGTTGGACTTAATGTGAATGCATGCCAATGTGGGGGTTGGGAGGGACAATTGTGCTTGAACATGGTTCAGTCTGCTGTCTCCTGGCCTGCTGAAAGAGGTTGGATCACTGGAGTTCATTTAGACTCAATGTAAGAGTGGGCTAATGGAGGATGTGGGAGGAGGGGTGCCAATTGTGCTTGGACATGGTTCAGTGTATTGTGCCCTAAAAGCACAAGAGGTGGGGTCAGGCATGGTTCAGTTGGACTCAATGTGAACACAGGTAAATGTAGGGGTGGAGAGAGAGGACGATTGTGCTTGGGTGTGGTTCAGCGTACTGTTCCCTGGCCATCTGAATAAGATTGGCTCAGGCATGGTTCAGCCGGACTCAATGTAGGCATTGGCCAATTGGGGCGGAGGGTGTGGGTTCGACAATTGTGCTTGGACATGGTTCAGTGTATTGTGCTCCTATCTGCTATGGCACAGCTTTATTTGACTTAATGTGAGTACAGGTCAACAGGGTGGCACAATCTTATTCGGGCATGCTAACAGGCAACCATGCCTAGTGTGAATACACTCTTAGAATCACTCAACATTTACAGTATGTTCCTTGAGGGAGCATAAACACACATTTTCATGTATGGAGTGCACCTTTAAGCAGAGATCAGAGAAGACAAACAATTTATTGGTGTAATGGAAATGTGACAACCCCAGGTTCTCACTGCCAGAAATAACACCTCTTACCAGCTGTCTCAATTCCAGTGAATACTGTGCTTCATTGCTCAAAAGGAAAAAAATTCCATATAATCCCTAATAACAGTGATAATGTTTGAAAGCAACTGCCGAAAACGCGCAATCTGTTTTTTTAGGAAAATGTCGAGATTTCACATTACTAAGCAAATGTTCTGATGAGTTAACGGAGAGAAAAAGGCGAAGCAACATCATTCTGAGAAACCTACTGATTGTCTGAAGGATCTCAATTACCCAGTTCATGGTATATCTAGTAGTGGTTAGTCACATTCAATTGAACTTGTTTAGTAATGTTGAAGAGGTTTTAATGGCATCTCCAAGCCAAACTCAAGAAGAAGAGGCTTGGACAAGCTACGAAATGTCTAAAAAAATTGAAGAACAAGTCCAGTTGGATGTAACCAACCACTACTACCCTGTTTCCCCGAAAATAAGACCTAGCGTGATTGTCAGTGATGGCTGTAATATAAGCCCTACCCCCCAAATAATCCCTACCCTGTTTCCCCGAAAATAAGCCCTACCCTGAAAATAGGACCTACAAGGACTTTAACTAGGGCTTATTTGGGGGGTAGGGCTTTTATTGCAGCCATCACCGACAATCACGCTAGGTCTTATTTTCAGGGAAACAGGGTAGTTAAAACCTACTGATGGCAAACTTTCATATATTCTCAAGTATCAAAGTGGTGGGTGCTCTAATCTATATTTTCAAAACAACAGGCTGCTGCTGAGTGGAATTATTCCTAAAACACCCATCCAAGAGTCATCGGGACTTATGGCTCGTTTACACAGATGGCCAATGGACAGTAAAAGCCAATGGTTGAGGTGCAGTTTTACTGTCTCCCCGATCACCCACAAAAAACAAGGGCAAGTAGCTGCTCAGGGCTGTACAATGCCATAGTAGCAATACCTTGCTGTGCAGCTGGGGCAATAATTAAACATGATTTTGCTTTCAGCAAGTGGTACTTAAAGTGAAGGGAAAAATTATCATTCAGAGAGCTAGGTGGATCGCTTGAAACAAGCAACAGGGCTACCCCTCCAAGGGATACCAAGATAGTCACTTAGGCAAGAAACTACAGAAAGAGCGCCAAACCAACATTGCCAATCCCTATGTTGGAGGTGTCGGCAGCCTTGAGGTCTGAGTACCAGGCAGAGCTGTTATCTTGGAAGGTTGTAGCGCCTACACACCTGTTTTCCCAGGGTAAATATAGTTTACAGCTTTAAGGACTGCTTTAAAATAATGATTGATGGAGATTTTTAGATAAGTCGCTGCTGTATATTGTAACAGATCAGGAATTTATTCATGCAGACTTGTAAAGTTACTGAAAGGTCTAGGAAATAAAAGTGTTTAACAAATATGTTTTAAGGGCAATGCTTAACAACTTGAATACTATAAAGACAAAGCGTTTGATGGAGGAACTTTCCTGTAAAGGAAGTTTAGTCAATTAAGAGCTGGAGGCAACAGGAGGGATGGCATACAAGACACGTTCATAAAAAAGAGTCAAGGGGCCTTATTCATCAATGCAAAAAACAAATCATTTTTATTCCCCACGGCAGCTTATCATCCAGCTGTCACCAGGCTGTTCAATATTTAGTGCAACATGTGCCTTGCAGTTGTAATTTACAACTTGCTAAATATATTTTGGTAAAGGAATACTAAGGTTTAGCGAGTGACAGTTATATAAATAACCAAAACCCGCCTAAGATTTTGTGAACATCATTAATTTATTTCTGCCGCTTGCGAGATTGTGTATTTCATATCTTGTCGGTCACTAATATTTGTAGCAATACGACTTAAATCTTGTAGTCTCATTGCATTCTTCTAAACTTAAATGAAAGCTATTGGAACTAAAAAATAACAAAAACTCACTCCATCGCAAGTCTAACCTAACCATGAAGACTAAGCATGTTAAACGGCACCTATCAAGATGGCGGTTATTTGCCAAAGCTACCAATGCCATTACCTGACTCTGATTGACTTATTACAGGCATCTATATGGCATCAACATTTCAGCTCTTTACAAGCTATTCATTTACATCAGTCTCTACCCTCAGAGAACTTACAATGTAAGGTCACTATCTCAACATACTTATAACTAGGGCCAACTTGGACAGGAGCTAATTAACCTACCAGCAAGTCTTTTGAGCCCTGGTGCCCAACCTGCGGCCCTTCGGTATATGATGTGTGGCCGTCAGACCTCAGCAGTCTGTATTGGGAACATTGATTGGGGTAATAGCAGTGATGCCTCATGTAACATGTTTGTAGCTTTGTATTGTCTTTGTAGCATATCCCCAGTCAAAAATGTAGCATGCCCACAGACTCTGACCATCATTATGTCTATTAGGTTTGCAGTCTGACAGTCCTCTCAAGCATTACATATATTGCACATTATGTGCGGCACTTTGGTGATATCAGGGGCCACAGTTGAGGGCTGCTATAGCTCGTATGTTAACAACCACTGCTTTAGAGTGTGGGAGGAAACCAGAGTACCCACAAGCAAAGGGAGAACATGCAAACCCCATGCAGAGTATGTGCTTTGAAACAAGGCCCTCAGTGCTACAAAGCAGAAGTGCCAACCACCAAACCACTAGTGTTGTCCTATAGACCATACAAATTCCATGACAGGGGCACTGCAGTGTCTGATGCTGAAGAGGTGTGGAACAGGTCATAGTCCTAATACATAGAAGGATAACAATTTTGTCCACATTCAGTAAAGAATGCAAGTTCCTAAAATGACCCTATCTTCAGTCTAAAAATAGTCACTAGTGATGGAGAAAAAGCTACCTTTGCAGTTGGTCCCCCTCTGCTCTGCAAGTGCTAAAGGTTCCTTTTGCCTGGGGGGAGTTAGAATATGGGGACATGCCTACCTTATTCCAGCTTCCTTCTCTTCATAGGACCCGTCTACCTAAGCCACTCCTCTTCAGTGCCCAACCAGTCACAGCTCTCCAATGTCTTCACCTACATTGCAGGACCAGTAGTCCTGCATTGTGCAGGTGGATGTCAAGGGTCTGGCTACATCCCAGGGACCATCAGTAAGCACCGAATGCCGGGGGAGCAAGGAATAAGCCAGGTAATCCTATTATATACTACGCCGCACTGCGCAGACCTGTCTAGCAGGGAAGGAAACCTTATTTTTCTCTTGAGCAGTTTCACATTCACTTACAGGTGTTCCCTGAACCCTTTTACTGGGCAGCGATAGGAGAAGCAATAGACTTAACCCACCCATTAAGGACAGAGATCCCACTGCTTTTTGAAATGAGATACCCTGTCCCCCGTACCATAATATATCTAATAAACCAGATCCTGTTCATCTAAACTGCTGTTGGCTAAAAAAGGGCATGGTGTATTGACTTATTGGTTAAATATAATCACAGAAGACGGGGAATCACAACCTATACTCCCTTACACTCCTCTGCAACTGAATAAAAGCAAGACTATCATTGAATTTCATACACTCACAGACCCAAAGTCCTTGGGTATGGTGTGGAGGCCCACACTCTGGGATCTGAAGGACGCCTTTTTTGAGTGCACATAATGGAGGCTGAATTGGCAACTCACGTCACACACAGCTACACACAGATGTGAATCTGGATTTAGGTGAACTGATTGGCTCATTACCACTTGTGGACTTGAAGGGCTCTCTCAGCTAATAAATACAACTTGATAATAATTCCAAAAGGAGCAGAGATGGGAAGGTAAGGGTTCTTGAATCTGCATAGGAGCCAAGCCAACCATCTGGGTAGTAATACTTGCTAAAGGTAAAATACAAAGGGCAGATAGTGCACCAACACAGTGTAGCGATTTATTTTAATGGAGTAGCACAGCGGTGGGGGTCAGTAACATGCCAGGAGTGCTGGAATCGGTGGACATGTCAGCAAGCTCTCTGCCCTTTGTATTTTGTCTTTGGAGTACCGGCTGTTATTTTCAGGCCATGCTTTTAGAGAGCTAAAAGATGTGTTTGGTACCCTAAGTTGATCCCATTGTTGAAAAAGTATCCCGCCAACTGTCTTTTGCGCACTTGATACTTTTATCTCCACTTGCTTAGTAATGCTTCCTACTTCTTGTTAGGCTGCTACACTTCTCTTTGCCTTATTCATTGAGCACTATGAAGATAGACCAACTCTATAACTATACTACAGAAGATATTAGTAGTGATGTCATTGAGTGAACAAGGCAAGAAATTCCCAATGGAAAACCCAGAGGACAAACCCGGACTAGCAGATCTTAGATCTCTGACATTCGGGGCTGACATTAAGTACAATTTCAGTCAACTTTGATTTAATCACATAGTAAAATTCATTGCAGCCTATACACTTTCCTTATGTGCCCCCAAATGTCCAGAGTTAGTAGCAGGGCAAGTATAGATACCGGATTGCTGGCATACCAAATGCTGGTCAACACTCAGTGAAGAAAAAAGCATCCAAGAGGCGCTGGGACTTTGATATGCATTTGTACAAAGTAGCGAGAGGACAATAACATTCAGAGAGCTCACTTGCTCGGGTTGGGCTCACAACAGAAAAGGCTACCCTCCAGTGGGTACCCCAGCATGTTACCAAAAAAAAAACCCACCACATGCACTAATGGACGGAGTGCCCGACCAAAGGATAAAAGAGTGCAAATAATTTCTTAGTCTATACCTAAAAACAGCCAACATGTTTCGGAAGACATGAAAAAAAAAAGAAGCTTCCTCAGGGCCAGTGGTGGCTCATGGTTTTTTGTTGGGGGGGGCAGCAAACAACCACCCAATCCTACATTGGCACCTCAAAGCCCCCTACTCCCCGCGCTCGCTGTCTGCCGGTCCACATACCCCATCTAGGTGGCGGGGATCGGGCAGCAGTGGACATCAGGCTGCGGCGGGCATCGGGGAGCGGCTCCTGTGTCTTTTCCTCCTCCCTCCTCCTTGATCCCGCCATGCATCTCCTCCCCTACTCCTAGGCATCCAATAGGGTTGCCTGTCCTTTCAGCCAATTGGGTGACAGGTATCAGACCTGCTTCCAGATTGGCCGGGAGGAGGATCAGTGTTGCAACAGCGAATATTGATTCGCTGTTGTAACACCTGGGTGGGCTCCTGGCGCAATGCTCTGCGCCACGAACCCACCCAATTTTGAAGCCTATTAGAGCCTTTGGCTCTAATCAGGTGGTTTAAAAAAAACACCCCCGCCACTGTAATTCAGGTGCCCGGCGTCCTGAAAGGAGCTGGATGCATGAATAGGGGGTGGCGGCGGCAATGGATAGAGCATTCCATCGCTAGAAAGTGGAGGGGGTGGCGGCTGTGCTTATTTAAGTACAAGTACACTTTGCGTTTATTGCCACCATCCTTAAACTGATTGTAAAGGTTTTTTTTTTTAATGTCATATTTACCTACTTACAAAGCCATTGCCTAGAGTAGCCCTGATCCTCCTCCTCTGGGGTCCCCCGCCGGCACTCCTGGCTTTTCCCCCCTTCCAAGTGTCCCCCATAGCAAGCCGTTTTCCATGGGAGCACTTGTGAGGGCTCAATCGCAAGTTGGGCTCTGTGTGTCCATAGACACACATAGCATGGCTCGGTCCCAATCACATACTGATGGACAGCAGTAGGAGCAAATACTCCAGCTGTTACCTCCACGTGCAGTGAGATGATAGAGGAGCGAGCTGCTGCTCTTGGGCACAGCACTGGATTGGGATCATGTAATTATTTGGGGGGCCTGTAGCTGAACGAAGGTTTTTTTTACCTTAATGCAGAGAATGCATTATGGTAAAAAAAAAAAAAATACTTCTGCCTTTACAACCACTTTTAAATCTGAGGCCCGGACTAATATAAAAGACACAGATTATGTATTTATGTATAAATTATTTTAAAATATTTTTTTAAATGCAATTAGTGTAAAAATCTGAACTTTACTTAATATCAGACTCTTGCAATCCTCTGTACAGAAGTGCTCACATTGGGAGAGGGTGGGGCAAGGCTGGGAGCCAATCAAGTGTGTTAAAATAAATTGTTGATAAAGAACATGCTTATAAAAAGGAAACAGTAGAAGTGAGCAGAAGAATAACCTGATCAGTCTCTTGCTGCTCTTTCAATGTTCAATTGTCAGGCTGGGGGTGGAGAGAGAACACCACTAAATTCTATAGAACTATAGACTTGTTTTATTTTGGATAGAGTAAAGAAGGGTTATAACCCCTGTCAGGTTTGTTTTTGCCATCCCATTGAGGAGATTTACGTTCACTTCTGGTCTCATAGCCCAAACAGGAAGTGAGAGGAAATCCCTGTAAGTTAGGAGAATCCCTTGGGCCCGCCAGGTCACCAGAACCTCATTTGAATATTTTCTTTTACTTACTCTGAGGAGTAAAATTTGGGATTTTCTCTTACTTTTACTTTCAATGATAATGGTAAACAGAACAAATAGAGAGGGGGAATCTCCCCTAAGAGGGACACAGACAGCAAAAAAAACAAAACCGAATAGGTGTTCTAATCCATGACCACTCTATCCAAAACTAAAAAAAAAGGTTTTGCCTTTAAATTTACTTTAAAGAGGAAGTAAAGGCAGGAAAAAAAAAAAAAACACACCCTGTAAGGCAAAGGCATAATGAGCTAGTATGTATAGCATACTAGCTCATTATGAATCACTTACCTGAGATGGAAGCCCCCGAAGCGACCCTCGTTCTTCTCCATCACTGCCATCTATCCTGCAGTGACTTCCAGGTATCGCGGCTGGCCGGAGCAGCGATGACGTCACTCCTGCGCATGCGCGAGGGAGCCGCCACTAACGGCATGATCGCCGTTAGCAGCAGCATGATCAGTGCGCCTGCGTGCCGCTGTCTACGGCGCATGTATTAGGAAATCCTAATAGATAAGGTGCAAAATGTACTAGTTTTCCGCAGCTGCAGAGTTTTTGGATAGGACTGTATACCCTTATGCCGAGTGGTGTCTCAGACCGGACTATCAAATATAAGCACCGTTTTTTCATACTCATGTGAGTTGCCTAATTTGTGGGCACTTGCTATTGCTGTATATGCTACACTTAGTGTGGCGCCCCCTTGTGTCCTCTCAGGTTCATAGGTAAATACAGCTGACAGCAAGAACAAAGGAAAAGGGGACCACCTTTAAAAGGTATATGCCTTGTCTTCAATAGAAGTCTTTTCCCCAATGTCACTCCTCTGATTTAGAGGCCATATCCGTAACTAGGACAAGCATAATTAGAAAGAAGGGGATCAGAAGACAGGCACAAGGAAGCTGACAGCCCTGCACATTCCTCCTGGGCTGGATTCTTAGTGCATCAGGGAGCCAGATCTTCACCATCACAGACCCAACTTTGATGATGAGCGAACTTTTAACTGTCTACATGTGAGTTGCCAATTGTCGTTTTTCCACAATATGTAAAGTTACTACACTCAGATTGTGCCCTCTTGTCTCCTCATCAGTGTGTGTGATGGGACTGTGTAAAATCTCAGGATTGGGCAGACAGGCTACAAATCCTTTGTCAGGCAAACAGCTCCATTATATGTATTTAGCTGTTTGCCTAGAGTCCAGGTTGCAAAAAACAAATATAAGAGATCCTTTTCATTGTTTCTTTGACTAATTTTAATCAGTTCTTCTCATTGACCCTGCAAGTTCTTCATTTCTTATGGAAATTCTAAGCATCTGTGTATTTTTCCATCTGAGCCAGTTTAGGTTAAATTCTTTGTTCTTAATCCGAATCCTATTCTGCAACCCCTTCTCTATATCACATGCTGCAAATCCTCCAGTGGATAACCTCATAATTATCAGAGCATTATTTAGCAGGATTAAGCTATACTATATGTACATTTGACCTCGCCTACAAATTACTTCTGTCCATTAATCACGTTATGTAGACGGGCCAGCTCTGTACGCCTCTGTATTTATTGCCATGGATGACATCAGAAAAACAGCTTCCCGTAACTTTCATGATTAAATATGTATAGGGCTTGATCTGCACTACCCAGAAGGCACCTTGGGGAAGACCAACACGCATTGTTTATAATATGACTGCATTTAACCAATACATATAAATCCTCATCTTTTCAATCTTCTATGGTTTAACCGCTCCTGAATTAGAGAGAAATGTACCAAAGAGTTAGCAACCAATAACATTTAAAGTGGACCTTTTAGTGACTTTACACATCTGTCACATAACCCAAAAATATACAATATTATCATTACAACTCAATCCTTGTGCTCCAGCCCATTGACCTTGCCTAGGTTAAGATGATGTCATCGGTTTGCTGCAGGCAAGAGGAAGCAATCCCTCAGTCTTTTCTCCTCCAGTGATCACTCAAATTGTGCAACTCTGTAGCGAGCTGAAAGTTGAGAGGCTGTCGCTGGGGCTGGTCTGTGTCAGACATTTGTGAGCACAGCCAAGAACTGCACAGACATCAGGATTTATTCGGTCATCTTTGATTTAGCATCTCAGCCCAGGAAGAAGATTCTGACCCCCAATATTGCCTAAACAAAGATGGCTCCATTTTTTTAGAGAAAAAAGCAGAGAGAGGGATTTTCAGGAGGAGTAACGTGATCTTTGTGAAAAGTAATGCATACCTTGTATGTGTTACATGTGCATGCTACTTAGTATGCTTGCTACTTAACTAGCATGCTATATCTGATGCTTCGTTCCAGCCATTGCCAACCAGTTCTTTGGGACCATAGAGTTCCTCCAGCGGTTGTTAGGGGTTCCTTGAACAATGGCCGATTGACCTCCCATCTGATGGTGCCTGCATAGTTCCGGCACTAAGCCGACTTGCCAAAGCCCACAACAAGACACCAATGTCTTTTTAGCTGGGCGGTGACCACCATTGCAAGGGTTGCATTCTCTCTATTGACCACCAATGTAAGAAGGATGTTTGACATTGAACCCTGGATAAAGTTTTTTTACCAGGGGCTCCCTAATGTCAGAAAATTTTAGGGGTAAAAAGTTGAAAAAGGCTGTATTGTCCACTTGAAAAAACAGGCAATTAGGCGGGTGGGGGGGGGGGGGGGGTGGGGCGCAATGAGAAAGATTTTCTTGATTAATAGGAGGAGGTTTCCTATCTGATCTGTTCCCCCAACAAGGGTGTGCCAATGGGGTTGGGGGTCCTTCAATATCAATAACATTGTTAAAGCCTAAGACCAGCTAAACACATTATTTGCATACAGTCTGGATGGGTAAAGACTCTATTGCTGTCTAGATCCTCACTGGACTTTTTCAATCACTTGCTGTTCCAGTCTCAGCCACAGTCACAGAGACAGGGGGTGACGAAAAATCCCTTCAATGCTACCATAGATATGAATGCAAAAACCCTTTGTTCCATCATATTGGAAGAGGGTTTAACCTCCGTTTTTACTGCAGGGTGTCACCTGGAAAAAATCTCTCCATTTGGAGACACCAAGAGCGAAAAATCCTGAACAGAGTTCTATTGGCCAGATTTCCCTTTTTTCCCCACAATGAAACAATGTAGCTAGCCAATACTGGAAACCTCAATGGGCACAGATTTGTAGCAGCTGCTTGATCCCTGCCTAATTGTAGGTTAATTCTAGTAAGAGATTTGCCCATAGACTTTAAAGCGGAGTTCCACACAAAAATGGAACTTCCGCTTTTCGTAACCCTCCCCCCCTCCGGTGTCACATTTGGCACCTTTCAGGGGGGAGGGGGGTGCAGATACCTGTCTAAGACAGGTATTTGCACCCACTTCCGGCATAGACTCCCATGGGAGTCTATGCCTCTTCCCGTCCCCACCGCGCTGTCTGCTGGGAACACACAGCTCCCAGGAGAGAGCGGGGACCACTAGGGACGCGCAGCGCACCTCGCGCATGCGCAGTAGGGAACCGGGAAGTGAAGCCGCAACGCTTCACTTCCTGATTCCCTCACCCAGGATGGCGGCGGCAGCTGCCAAGAACCGAGCGGGTTCTCGGCGTCCCCTGCCGACATCGCTGGACCCCGGGACAGGTAAGTGGCCATGTATTAAAAGTCAGCAGCTGCAGTATTTGTAGCTGCTGGCTTTTAATATTTTTTTTTTTTTGGCGGTGTGGGTGAACCCCCCGCTTTAAGTCCTTCAGCAATTACTACTGTTACGTTTATAGTATCAGCTGTCATAACAGTTCACAGCTGCTGCCATTGCTAAAAATTACTCTTCCTATGGTACTGTATTTCTATAGGCACGCTATGGCCATGTCTGTGGATGCCTAGACCTCATACCTACATGAGCTTGTTGGATATCCCCATCCAAAACCATGGATATTAAAATGGAGATGACCTCCTTTGGTAGCTATAACATTTTTCACTTTTATAGTCAGGCCTTCCAAAAGATTTTGGAGTGTGTCTGAGAATTTGTGCCAATTTAGGCTTAAGAGCATTTGTGGGGTCAGGTTTGTGATGCTCGACAAGAAGAAGAACTGGCTCACAATTGGCGTTCTAATTCATCCCAAAGTCATTTCAGTAGGGTCAAGGCCAGAGCTCTGTACAGGTCACCATAATTCCTCCACACCAAACTGATCAAACCATGTCTTTATGGAGCTGGCTTTGTGCATAGGGACACATTGATGGTAGAGTTCATAAATCATGCACATACGTCTCTGCCCCTACATGAGCGTCATATCCATTGTCTTTATAAAAATGACATCCAAGCCTTAACATACATTGTACTAGGACCAAACATGGGTGGAAACATTGAATCTACCAACATGAGTTTTTAGTTATTGGGGTGCGGGCAGGGGCAGACTGACCATTGAGCCACTCGGGCACTGCCCGAGGGCCCTGGGCCACTATGGGGCCCCATCAGGGTTGCCAGCCTCAGTAAAACCAGGGACAGTATGTATAAATCTGTGTTTTTTTTACATCTGTCTGTGTATACTGTGTGATTGTATACTGTGTGTGTGTGTATACTGTGTGGCCCCATAATCTCCTATTGCCCGGGGGCCCCATGAGTTATCAGTCCGCCCCTGGGTGCGGGAACAATAGCACTGGAGGAAGCCCATCATAAAAATTAAGAAAAGGATACAAAGCTCCATATGCAGAATGTTCCTGTTGGGAACATAAAGGACCCGCCCACCCAAAAGCCTTATTTTAGCTATTAATGAAGCCTGATGGGTTGAGTCAACCCCTAGATTTGTAGGTTTGGAAACACTAGCTGCATGCTCCCTACCATAGTTCCTGCCCACCATGGAGATTTGGGTGCATTCACCTGCCTTCATGTGTCTCATAGTCCTCCTCTTACTATGGCATAATATAAAAATATTGAAAACTCACTGAGAAACCCAATTAGAAGCTCTCATAATGGGCAAAGCAGTGGTGCAGATGCGGAGGTTCACATATAAAAAGTCTCACCAAAAGGGTTTTAGAGAAAGATTTTAAATTTCAAGAATCTATCAAAAGATGAAATATCAGTTTTGGATGGACTGAAGCTTTAACCAAGAACCTCAACACTGCCAGGCTTGAGCACAAACCACCAAGCCTCCACACTGCCCCACAGCTATCAGTGGAGCAGTACAATTGCAGTTTTATTGTATTTGCTTGCGAATGCTGTTATTGGTAAAGTACACATAGAATTAGAAGGACTTCTACAGTTACTAGTTCATCGTCTAATACAAAATCGCCTGAGGCACTTGTTAGCCAAACAAGAGCAATTCAACATCCTACCAACTGCAGACTTATTTATTATAGTGGTACCTCTGTCATTCACTGCAAGTTTTGAATTTAGACAACAAGATCAGCATTTTTTGCAACAAGCAACATTAAAACATTACCCATTGGTTGCTGTGATGCTTAATGTGCACCTGTTGTGCAACAATAAAAAATTAAGCAACAGGAACAGTTGCTAGTTGACCTAGGACCTCTCACCCTGCCCATCACTGCTCATAGATACAAGATGTCACCAAATTCAGCCATCTCATATTGGACAATCTCAGATTTATGGGTATCCTGGGGATTATATATCAGCGTCAGCTGCTTATTTCTACTATTCTTTAGGCCAGTGGTCTCCAAACTGCTCCCCTCGGGCTGGATGAGGCCCTTTGTTCACCTTTATTCGTTCCTTGGAGCACTTTTCCTCCCACTGATACAAGACACTATTCCTCCCACTGACACCCATTGTTGTCAGCATAATTTCTGCTACTGTCATCAATAGCGGGGCACTTTTTCTCCCATTGGCACCATTGATGCAGCACTATTCCTCAAACTGACACCAACAATGGGTTACTATTCTTCTGACTGACACCAATGATGGGGCGCTCTTCCTCCCACTGACACCAAGGACGGGGCGCTCTTCCTCCCACTGACACCAAGGACGGGGCGCTCTTCCTCCCACTGACACCAAGGATGGGGCGCTCTTCCTCCCACTGACACCAAGGACGGGGCGCTCTTCCTCCCACTGACACCAAGGACGGGGCACTCTTCCTCCCACTGACACCAAGGACGGGCCACTCTTCCTCCCACTGACACCAAGGACGGGCCGCTCTTCCTCCCACTGACACCAAGGACGGGGCGCTCTTCCTCCCACTGACATCAAGGATGGGGCGCTCTTCCTCCCACTGACATCAAGGACGGGGCGCTCTTCCTCCCACTGACACCAATGATGGGGCGCTCTTCCTCCCGCTGACACCAAGGATGGGGCCCTTTTCCTCCCACTGACACCAAGGACGGGGCGCTCTTCCTCCCACTGACACCAAGGACGGGGCGCTCTTCCTCTCACTGACACCAAGGACGGGGCGCTCTTCCTCCCACTGACACCAAGGACGGGGCGCTCTTCCTCCCACTGACACCAAGGACGGGGTGCTCTTCCTCCCACTGACACCAAGGACGGGGCGCTCTTCCTCCCACTGACATCAATGATGGGGCGCTCTTCCTCCCACTGACACCAAGGATGGGGCCCTTTTCCTCCCACTGACACCAAGGACGGGGCGCTCTTCCTCCCACTGACACCAAGGACGGGGCGCTCTTCCTCTCACTGACACCAAGGATGGGCCGCTCTTCCTCCCACTGACACCAAGGATGGGGCGCTCTTCCTCCCACTGACACCAAGGACGGGGCATTCTTCCTCCCACTGACACCAAGGATGGGGCCCTTTTCCTCCCACTGACACCAAGGACGGGGCGCTCTTCCTCCCACTGACACCAAGGACGGGGCGCTCTTCCTCCCACTGACACCAAGGACGGGGCGCTCTTCCTCCCACTGACACCAAGGATGGGGCGCTCTTCCTCCCACTGACACCAAGGATGGGGCGCTCTTCCTCCCACTGACACCAAGGATGGGGCGCTCTTCCTCCCACTGACACCAAGGACGGGGCATGCTTCCTCCCACTGACACCAAGGATATGGCTCTCCTCCCCCTATTGACACATAGGGAATATCTGCTCCCAATGGCCACAGTTCGGCCCACCTATACTCTGAAGGACAGTAAATTGGCCCTTTGTTTAGAAAGTTTGGAGACCCCTGCTTTAGGCACTCCAGTGGTACCTTTAAGAGCTAGAAAGTTTAACTTAAGAGTTCTGCACTAACTGACCCTAAACATATGTACATTTATAGTAGATGTACATCAAAGGTACACAATAGGTGACCAAGCAAAGTGGAATTAAAGAGCCCCCCCCCCAAAAAAAACAAAACAAAAAACTGCTGCAGCACCCCTGCTGAAGCAAATCAGGACATGCTTCATAGGGTTTTTTTCTACCTTCCTTTTGGATCACCTATAGGTATATGATTCTGTATATGGAGTTTTTTTATATTGGTTGAACTAGATGGACTTGTGTCCTTTTTCAACTTGACTAACTGTGCAACTATAAAACTATAGAACACTTATAAGTGCATTTGCACAGTTTTATCTTAGTCCCACAACTACCTGTTGATCCTGCCAGTGAAGTCCACCCTAATGCAGCATCCTGTAATGGTGTGACAACAATACTGCACTGCTCCTGACTTCAGAGCAGAGTTGTTGCTCTCATCTACAGTGGGAGGAGAAGATGTAGGGAGTGTGCTTATCAGCATCGTCACTGCTGATTTACAAGCCTGTAGTCTGTCCATACCAAGCCCCGCCCACTGCTTTCTGCATTGACAGATCTACTTTTTTTATTGAACCCCTCTCACTGTGAGCTGCAGTGTCTGGGAGGGGGCGCATGTGAGACACAAAAGGAAGAGGAGTATTTGGCTCAGTCAGGGGAAATAAGTAAATTTTTTTTGCTTGCTTTATAAGGCATCACATGGTAACTGGATTTGGTTTTTATTTAGACTCTCATACAGGAGCCTTTGCATTTTACTTTAATACTAAGACAAATCAATATTGCTACTTCTGGTCTATATGCACTCCATATGGCGGTTCTCAGGGGGAGTTCCTGAGGGTGACAATAGTGGATCATGCCTGTGTAACGTGTTTTGACACTGGTGATTTTAGTCCTCATTGGGAGAATGTGTAACTAGGTGACAATGCAGGAGAACAGCTTATCAGGAAATACCTAAACAATGAAGATTTTAGTTATTCAAGTTTACATACACTCAATTTTGCACTGACTGCCCCTCAGTATAAATGATCATGCATGTATACTATATTACCACAAGTATTTGGACGCCTGCCTTTACACACACACATGAACTTTAATGGCTTCCCAGTCTTAGTCCGTAGGGTTCAATATTGAGTTGGCCCACCCTTTGCGTCTATAACAGCTTCAACTCTTCTGGGAAGGCTGTCCACAAGGTTTAGGAGTGTGTCTATGGGAATGTTTGACCATTCTTCCAGAAGCGCATTGGTGAGGTCAGGCACTGATGTTTGATGAGAAGGCCTGGCTCGCAGTCTCCACTCTAATTCATCCCAAAAGTGTTCTATTGGGTTGAGGGCAAGACTCTGTGCAGGCCAGTCAAGTTCCTCCACCCCAAACTTGCTCATCCATGTCTTTATGGACCTTGCTTTGTGCACCGGTGCACATTCCTGTTGGAACAGAAAGGGGCCATCCCCAAACTGTTCCCACAAAGCTGGGAGCATGAAATTATTCAAAATGTCTTGGTATGCTGACGCCTTAAGAGTTCCCTTCACTGGAACTAAGGGGCCAAGCCCAACCCCTGAAGAACAACCCCACACCATAATCCCATCTCCACAAAATGATTTGGATCAGTGCACTAAGCAAGGTCCATAAGGACATAGATGAGCGAGTTTGGGGTGGAGGAACTTAACTAGCCTGCACTAGTCCTGACCTCAACCCGATAGAACACCTTTGGGATGAACTAGTGTGGAGACTGTGAGCCAAGCCTTCTTGTCCAACATCAGTGCCTGACCTCACAAATGCGCCTCTGGAAGAATGGTCAAACATTCACATAGACTCCTAAACCTTTTGGACAGCCTTCTCGGAAGAGTTGAAGCAAAGGGGGGGCAACTCAGTTTTGAACCCTACGGACTAAGACTGGAATGCCATTAAAAGTTAATGTGCATGTAAAGGCAGGCGTCCCAATACTTTTAGTAATATAGTGTATATCAACAAGATACATGACCAAGTTTTTTGCTGTGATATCTCAATGTTGCTTTGAGTTTAACAAATTAAATATGATGTACACTTATTTAAGAAGTCAAAGGTCATAAATTATTAAACTAAATTTCAATGGTATGTATTGCCAACAGCCATTCAGGTTTAAACATTCAAACTGGCATGTTTTAGGCTTGGTTCACATATGAGCCGCATCCGTCGCACAGCAGGTGTCCGGTGCGTGCTGGTTCACCATTTCGGGTCTGATTTCAGCCTGAATTTTGGGCTGAATTCGGACCTGAAACGGACCAAAAAAGGCACACGTTTTTCCTGCAAAATGCACCGAACCTGCTGCAGAGATATGAGAGCCAGTCACATTCTCCTGCTATGCTAATTGGATGCGGTGAAACCCTGCATCCAATTTGCATAGGTGTGAACCCAGCCCAGCGTTACTATTAAAGTGGAAGGCAAGTCAAAATCTTACTATGCCTAAATCTACTCCCATCCCCATCCTAAGCCTATTCCATCTACCCTGTAAAAGCAAATAGGTCTATACTTACCTATTCTGAAGATGCTCAGGAGAGAGCCAACAATGGCTGCAGAGCCTGGGTGGTGACGTCCCCCTCAGACATACTATATAGGGCATCTGTTGTTGGCTGTCCCACCTCTACACCGATGCTGGCGCTGGGAGCCGATCATGTGGACCACAGTGACTTCTGAATAGGCAGATATAGACATGTTTCCCTTTAAAGGGTAGGTACAATAGACTTAGAATGGGGGCCGGAATAGATTTAAGCTTAGTTAGGTTTTGACTTGCCTCCTACTTAAAGTAACACAGACAGTTTCTATTGCAGACCCTTTGATAAATGCCTTGCTGTACCCCATAGTATTATTCTTGTATAATCTGCTCCACATTGCCAGATGAAAATGAATTGGTTGCTATGTGTTACTGCACTGGTCATAAAGCAAAGCTGTTTAAAGACTCTGACTGAAGCAGCCAACTCTGCATTCTAGCTCCTTGGGCAGTGAAGCTAGATCCATGCCCTGAAGTTATAATTGTAGTGCATGAATGCCTGCTTCAATCAGAGCTTTCTCACACAGGTGTTTTGACTTGTGACAGAGGCCTTTAAACCTCATTGAGCCAGGATGTACATGCTGACTCAATTATGAAGAAGAATCAGATGCACACACTGCTTGGCAAGACACAAGTGACCTGCTGAGCTGGCAATCTGTATGGTACAGTGTTTTCAAATATGCACATGTCATAGCACAGCATTTGCAGTAAGGGGGACCTCTAGTGTAAGTCTCCGCACATTGATAATGACACATGCAACCACAGAGTGGTTAAGCCTAAATCCCAGTTAATGTGAACACGAGTGAATCTAGTTCAGGTGACACAAGCCATCTTGGAATTCTGTCACTCAAACTAAAATTTAATAATAAATTTCAAGCTATTCCTAATCGTCCTTAGTCCCCATTAACCAGCATAGATTTTCAGCTCATTTCTCATTTGTTTCCCTTTTAAGACTCCATGTTGTTTAACCAATTAACAAATAAATCATGACTGATTCCTCCCACTCTTTTGTACAGCTATCCATAAAGTTATGAATCAATGGACTGAATATATATGTCCTAGCTCACATGCTTGTGGAACCTTACCAGCTCAGAGCTCAGCAACTGCTAAGCATCACAAATCAATGACTAATATAATAATAATAATAATATTATATATATATATATATATATATATATATATATATATATATATATATATATATATATATATATATATATATATATATATATACACATATACATATACACATACACACACACACACACACACACACATACATACACACACACACATACATATATTTACAGTGCATCTGGAAAGTATTCACAGTGCTTTACCTTTTCCACATTTTGTTATGTTACAGCCTTATTCCTTATATTCCTAAAAATTCGACTAACAATACCCCATAACGACAACATGAAAGAGGTTTGTTTGAAATCTTTGCAATATTATTAAATTAAATTTATTAAAAAAAAAAAAAAAAAAAAATCACATGTACATACAGTAAGTATTTCCAGCCTTTGCTCAATACTTTGTTGAAGCACCTTTCGCACCAATTAGAGCCTTGAGTCTTTTTGAGTATGATGCTACAAGCTTGGCACACCTATTTCTGGGCAGTTTCTCCCATTCTTCTTTGCAGGACCCACAGCCATTTTCAGATCTCTCCAGAGATGTTTAATCGGGTTCAAGTCTGGACTCCTTCTGGGCCACTCAAGGACATTCACAGAGTTGTCCCATAGCCACTCCTTTGTTTTCTTGGCTGTGTGCTTAGGGTCATTCTCCTGTTGGAAGATGAACCTTTGCCCTAGTCTCAGGTCCAGAGCGCTCTGGAGCAGGTTTTCATCAAGGATGTTTCTGTACATTGCTGCATTCATCTTTCCCTCGATCCTAAATAGTTCCTGCCAGTGAAAAACATCCCCACATCATGATGATACAAAGCAAAGGGTTCCCCTAAGTGGACTTTCCCGGCACTTGCATAGACAAAGACAAATTATCGAGGTAAAAAGCGTTGTACATAGTAAAAAACATATGGTTTTATTCGGGTTGAAAAATACAAATGTTAAAAACAAGCAATAGATATCTAGAGTAACACAGTAGAACTACATAGTAACCATGATGAACATCAAATAGTGAATGGTGATAAACAGCTCTTCTCAAGCCCGACACGTTTCGGGATATTTAATATTTGTCCTTCTTCAGGGGCATAGTTGAGAGAGAAGGGTTCATCTGAGGGGATCTGATTGTTTGCTTGTAGAACGGAGATTTTTGTTAAAAACAGAGAGAACCACGGAGAAAGGGCAGGGTATGGGAGTAAACAGCGATGGTATAGCTGGTAAGGATGCTGATTCTCAGGTGGTGGGGGCTGCAGGTTGGTAGACTGCAGTCACCATAGAGGAGTGTGACAATGCTCCCGTCCCGCCCAACCCGGGCATGCGCAAGCCAGAGCGGTATGCTGAGGTCACAGGAAGGCGTCTCTTAAAAGGGACCAAGTGTTCATGTAGTCAGCCTCACAACCCAGCGTCCGGCGTGTATACCAGCTATACCATCGCTGTTTACTCCCATACCCTGCCCTTTCTCCGTGGTTCTCTCTGTTTTTAACAAAAATCTCCGTTCTACAAGCAAACAATCAGATCCCCTCAGATGAACCCTTCTCTCTCAACTATGCCCCTGAAGAAGGACAAATATTAAATATCCCGAAACGCGTCGGGCTTGAGAAGAGCTGTTTATCACCATTCACTATTTGATGTTCATCATGGTTACTATGTAGTTCTACTGTGTTACTCTAGATATCTATTGCTTGTTTTTAACATTTGTATTTTTCAACACGAATAAAACCATATATTTTTTACTATGTACAACGCTTTTTACCTCGATAATTTGTCTTTGTCTATGCAAGTGCCGGGAAAGTCCACTTAGGGGAACCCTTTGCTTTGTGTTTATGTATGTTTGGACGTGGCACGGCCCCTTCTCCTAAACAAGTTGGTCACCCTCTCTCTGTTCACATCATGATGATGCCACCACCATGCTTCACTGTAGGGATGGAATTAGCCAGGTGATGAGCGGTGCCTGGTTTCCTCCAGATATCACGCTTGCCATTCAGGTCAAAGAGTTCAATCTTTGTTTCATCAGACCGGAGAATTTTGTTTCTCATGTTCTGAGAGCACTTCAGGTGCCTTTTGGCAAACTCCAGGCGGGATGTCATGTGCCTTTTACAGAGGAGTGGCCACTCTACCATACAGGCCTGACTGGTGTAGTGCTGCAGAGATAATTGTTCTTCTGGAAGTTTCTCCTCTCTCCACAGAGAAACGCTCAAGCTCTGTCAGAGTGACCATCGGGTTCTTGGTCACCTCCCTGACAAAAACCCTATTTCCCAGATTGATCAGTTTGGCCAGGTGGCCCGCTCTAGGACCTTATGTAGACAGGTGTGTGCCTTTCCAAATCATGTCCAATCAACTGAATTTACCACAGGTGGACTCCAATCAAACATCTCAAAGTAGATCAGTGGAATCAGGATGCACCTGAGCTTATTTTGAGTGTCATGGCAAAAGCTGTGAATACTTACCCTGTTTCCCCGAAAATAAGACCTAGCGTGATTGTCAGTAATGGCTGCAATATAAGCCCTACCCCCCAAATAGGCCCTACCCCATTTCCCCGAAAATAAGCCCTACCCTGAAAATAAGACCTACAAGGATTTTAACTAGGGCTTATTTGGGGGTAGGGCTTATATTGCAGCCATCACCGACAATCACGCTAGGTCTTATTTTCGGGGAAACAGGGTATGTACATGGGATTTTTTTCATTTTTTATTTTTATAAAATTTGCAAAGAATTCAAACAAACTTCTTTCATGTTGTCAATATGGGGTAATGTTTGTAGAATTTTGAGGAAAATAAATAATTTAATCCATTTTGTAATAAGGCTGTAACATAAACTATGGAAAAGCGAAGCGCTGTGAATACTTTCCAGATGCACTGTACATACACACACACACACACAATATAAACCATAACAATACAACCACTGACAGGTAAAGTGAATAACTTTGATTATTTCAGGACAATGGCACCTGAAAGTAAGTGGGATATATTAGGGAGCAAGTAAACATGTTGTCCCTGAAGTTGACAAAGTTGAAAAAAAAAAATGGGAAAGTGTAAGGATTTGTGTGACTTTGATAAGGGCCAAATTGTAATGGCTAGATGACTGGGTCAGAGCATCTCCAAAACTACAGCTCTTGTGGGATGCTCCTGGTCTGCAGTGGTCAGGACCGACCAAAAGTGGTCTAAGGAAGAAGGCCGATGAACTGGCAACAGGGTCATGGGCAGTCAAGGATCACTGATGTGTGATGGAAGCCAAGGCCGGCCCATATAGTCCGAACCAATAGAACAGGGAGATGCAATTAGCAGACCTCTAGCTGTTTCAGAACTACAAGTCTCATGAGGCATAGCAAGACTCTGACCACCCCAAGCATGACACCCAGAGGCAGAGGCATGATGGGACTTGTAGTTTTGCAACAGCTGGAGGTCCGCTAATTGCATATCCCTGCAATAGAGGATCTAGTGTAGCTCAACTTGCTAAAAAAGTTAATGCTGGTTCTGATAGAAAGGTGTCAGATTACACAGAGCATCGCAGTATGTTGAGTATGTGTAGCCGCAGACTATTAAGGGCACCCATGCTGACCCATGTCCACAGCCAAAAGTGCCTACAATGATCACGTCAGCATCAGAACTGGACCACGGAGCAATGGAAGAAGGTAGCCTGGTTTAATGAATCATGTTTTTTGTTTTACATCATGTGAATGGCTGGGTGCATGTGCATCGCTTACCTGGGGACCTGGGGAAGAGATGGCACCAGGATGCAGAATGGGTAGAAGGCAAGCTGGTGGAGGCAGTGTAATACTTTTTCCAGTGGAGTGTCATAATGTTATGGCTGATTGATATATACACACAAACAATATAACCATGCACTATTAATATCCCCTTTCTGTTATCAATTTATACTACGTCCACAGTATACTTTATAATTTGCCACTCTATATCTTAATTAATCTCCTGCCTCAATCACTGCATTTTGCATTCAACTATTTCATTACTGTTGCATGTTGCTTATCTGTGTGTGTAATCTTTAAACCATTAATGACACACTTCATTATGGCTAGAGATTACTTTTCTTTTTGTTAGCTTGCTGTTATATATTAAGTATATATTAATTTTTCAGCCTAACATATAGATTATTTACACTTTCCTCTTCTGCATTTTGTCTTTGACAGATACTCAGTCTGTATCTGACATATATCTCTTTGATCTTTTGTCATATTGGAAACAGAGAATTGTATCCACCCCCTCTTCCATTCTAGTGGGGGGGATTATCCTCACTCGTTTCCACGCCATATGTCACTCCCCCAGCCCCCATACTCTGTCTCCTGGGAGGGGAGAGTACGATGGGTAGAGCATGCGCAGTGCAACAGCAAAGCCTTACATAAAGCATTCATGT
Source organism: Lithobates septentrionalis (assembly GCA_037952835.1). Lineage (NCBI taxonomy): Eukaryota > Metazoa > Chordata > Amphibia > Anura > Ranidae > Lithobates > Lithobates septentrionalis. The sequence goes on from JBBDGP010004661.1 coordinate 37,569, forward strand.
ACTGTACTGCTGCCATAGATGGGTCACCTTTCCTCTATTCAAAGAATAAACGATCATTTGCCCTTTAGATTAGAAATGAGAGCACACAAAGCATCTATGGCTTATAATATGCAATTATTTTAATGCCAGTGCTGGTATGTAAAAAGCAGACATGTTTTACTTAATGTGCAGATTTTATGCATTTGTCCCTGGCATCTTGCTGAGTGCTCAGGTTTATATGGCAGAATGCCCATATATGCTTGTCTATTGAGGGAGGGCAGCCTTTGGTGGAATTTAAGCAAGCCGGCTACATGACCTTGATCAATGACATACAACACCCTTGGGCCTTATGCAGTCAGTTTTAAAAATAAACATACTATATGTTAGGCAGTGCAATACAATGCATCTCAATACAAGGGCACTATCAATTACCAGAAACTGTACTAAACATTATGCATTCCCTGTTTTTGTAGAATCATATGCAGCATAGAAAGATTTTTCTCAACACATGCTCATGCAACATGGCCGGATGTGGTCCTCTAAATTTCATAATTTTACCATCTGGTAGTTAAATGGTTACAAGCTGGCAATTATGCCAAGCCTGATGCCAGTCCCTATCCAGCCTCTTGCACCCTCTATGTTCCATCACCGGCTTTCAATTTTCCTTTACACCCCTCCCAATTAGGATGGCCTGCAGATTTTTGCTATGCAACATACAGAAGGCCTTACTCTGCCATCTCAAAAAGGTCATTACCTATATCATCAGCTTGTATCCAAGCCCCATCCCTCATTTGACTGACAAGGTACCTGTTTGGATAGCTCTACAGAATTACTGATCAGATAAAAGGCACAAAACACTACTCCACTGAGCAACAGTCATCCATGAAATGCATTGCTGTATACATATAATAAAATAATAAGCAAAAAAAGGGGCAGATGGAGTTTTAGGAGGAATTGGACAGCCCTATTGCACCAAACTACCCCTCTGACCTTCAAGTGCCCTTCTCCCATTTGGATTGGGTACCAACCCAGGGTCTTGTCAGTGTTTTTCCACACAGGCTTTCCTCATTCTAAGCCTTTAATTGCCAGTCTGAACTGCAGTTGAGTCAGAGGATATGATTTTTTTTGTCTCCTTGTTCATCAGCCACTCCTTTTCTAAGTACCATCACCACCACCGATCCCCACCATCTTCCTCCTCTCACCTGCCCGGTCTCCATTTCTACCTCTTACATTCACTCTCTGCTCCACTCCCCTCCACCATCTTCTTCCCTTCTCCTCCATCTTTTTTCCTCTCTCTCTCTGTAGCAAATGACCTCATCTTTTTTTCCCAAGGCTTCTCCATCTCTGCTTCTACTGTGTGCTGACAGACTGACAGACACCGCAATGCGCTGTGCACACAATTATCCACAAGCCGGTATATGGTATGTCAAGCATTAACCCTGCACCTGCTAATCCCATCAACATGACATCACTTGTTAACCAGTGAAGAGCTTTCAGGAGAATCCCTTCAAGATCATAAGCAGCTCTAAGATGGAAGGAGATATCTTCATCCCAAAACTCAAGTCTATTCTACCTAGGAGGATCCCTTCAGGACCTCTCTAAAATGGCAGGGGGTACCTTTCTACCCAACAGGTCAGGTCTATTCTACATTGAACGTTCAATTTAGAACAGTGGACAATTCTAGGGGTGACCGTAGGTACCTTCAACCCAACAGTGCAGGTCTAGTCTACATTGCAGGATCCCTTCAAGACCATAGACAGCTCCAAGGTAAAGAGATACCTTCAACCAAACAATTCAGGTCTATTCTAAAGTGGGGGATCCTTTTAGGACCATGGACCGTCCTAGGGTGGCAGGAAATACCATCAAATCATCAACTGAACAATAGAATAACTAGGTAGTAAGGCTCAATTCAACATTTGGTGAGGCTCAATTCTAATTCTACAGAACAATCCTAATGAGAAGTATGGAAAAATGACATTTTAGAGAAACACGGGTCTTGTGTTAGAACAAAGACAGATGAAATGAGAAGATCTGATCAATAGAGGATAAGGGCAGCGGCTCTACAGAACTTAATGGATAGCAGCGACCAGCCATTGCTAGATTCCAGCACCATGGACAGCAGAGACCGGCAATTGCTAGACTTCAGAACCATGGACAGCGGCGGCCGGCAATTGCTAGATTTCAGCACCATGGACAGCGGCGGCCGGCAATTGCTGGCCATCAGCACCATGGACAGCGGCTCCCAGCCATTGCTAGTACTATTCTTCAGCACCATGGACAGCGGTTCCCGGCCAAAGCTGCCCATCAGCACCATGGACAAGGGCTTCCAGCCATTGCTGGTGCTACCCTTCAGCACAATGGAGAGCAGCATCCACCCATTGCTACATTTCAGGGATGGGGAAATATAGAGCAATGCATCCACACTATACTCACCCCCATGGCTTTAGCTCAGA